>QAXK01004006.1:0-17885 GCA_004335735.1 Chlorella sp. KRBP | reverse complement strand
CGACAGGTGTCATGATGCTGCAGCCGTCACAAAAGATCGCCAGGCAGGCCTCGTCAAGCAGAGTTCACGCCAGTGCACGTTGCTTGTCTGTTGGTGCCCCAGAGTGAGGGCGTGCTTGGCGGCTGCCAGGCAGCTAGCGCCAGGGTTGGGGATCTACCAGTTAGTAGATTGTTGACAGCGGAGGCTTGCACGCGGCGGAATGTGTGGGTGAGTGAGGTCACCGGTGTCGTGCCACGCTTCACCATCACGTGATGGTGCAGAGGCGCTCTGGAGTCTGGTGCTGTAATGGCGTGCGCGATGCGGAGGGCACGACGGGTAGCTGGGGCCCGCAGCACAGCTTCCTCAATCACGCCGACCGGCGTTCCCTTTCTTTCTTTCTTTCTGACGCAGACGTGTCCCTGAGCCCAGCGGCGCTGTGCCGGTGCGTGGCGGCGCTGCAGCCCGAGGGGTGCGTGCTGGTGGACGAGTCGCTAACCAGCGGGGGGCCCTACTGGGACCTGTCAAAGGTGCGGTGTGAGGGTGCATGTGAGGGCTTAGGGTTGAGGGTTGAGGTTGAGGGCGCAGCAGCGCGTGGCTGCATGGGGACGCGGCTGTCGTGGTGGGTGGCGTCCCAGTGGCTTCACCACGTCGCGTGCACATTTGCTGCCCAAGTGCACAAGTGCTGCCGCACCTGCACTGCGTTACGGTGGCCAGGGCTTTACTGGCCCGGTGTGACACCCCATAATGTACCGCAAGCGTGCCCAAATGACAAAATTCCAAACGTTCAAACCATCAAACGTGTGTGCATGGTGTACCGCACGCGTGCCCTGCGCTTCACGCACCTGACGCTGGCAGGCACTCACACATTCAAACTGTCAACCGTGTGCAGGCGTGCCCTCGCTTTACGCACCTGACGCTGACGGGCGGCGCCATCGGCA
This sequence comes from Chlorella sp. KRBP, assembly GCA_004335735.1. Taxonomy (NCBI): domain Eukaryota; kingdom Viridiplantae; phylum Chlorophyta; class Trebouxiophyceae; order Chlorellales; family Chlorellaceae; genus Chlorella; species Chlorella sp. KRBP. Next base: position 16,968 of record QAXK01004006.1, on the reverse strand, counting down.
GCGGGCCCCCGCTGGCTCTGGGAGCGGCGCTGGCCTGCCCTGGCCGCTGCGTCATCAACCTGCAGGCGGACGGATCCGCCATGTACTCGCTGCAGGTGCGCTGCGGCACTGGGGTTGCTGATTGGAGTTGGGAGGTGCGTTGCCCCAGGGCACAGGACAGGAGCCAGGATGTGAGTCTCTTGCAGGGTGCGCTGCAGCAGAGGGCAGCAACGCGTTCGAATGGTGGAAGAAGGCGAGACAGTGCACCCCACTCACCGCGGTTGGGCCGCCCCGTTTGCAAGCGCGCACACACTCACTCACTTGTGTGCGCCCGAGCAGCCGCCCCGGCTGAAGGCATGCAACAACAACAACAACAACACACTCACTTGTGTGCGCATGCAGGCGCTGTGGAGCCAGGCGCGTGAGCGTGTGCACGTCGTCACCATCATCTGCGCCAACAACAGCTACTCCATCCTCAAGGTGTGTGTGTGTGTGTTGACCTTTTGCGCTGCAGCAGACCACAGTGTGGTGCCAGTGTCTGGTGCAGCATGGGAGCACGAACGGGACGTTTGGGGCGATGCCTTTTGGTAGCAAGAAGATGAGGCCGTCACCAGCCAGAGAAGGCAGGGGCACACGGCGCCTGACACTGACACTGTGTGCAGGTGGAGTGCGGGCGGCAGCGGCTTCCCTCCATGGGCGAGGCCACGCGTGCCCTAACCACCCTCAACCGCCCCACGCTGGACTGGGTGGCGCTGGCGCAGGGCATGGGCGTGCGGGCGGTGGCGGTGCGCACGGTGGGCGAGCTGTGTGCTGCGCTGCGGGATGCCATCGCCCGGCGGGAGGACGGGCCGTGCCTCATCCACGCCTTGCTGCCGTGAGGTGCGGGCGGGTTGCTGTCGTGTGCGGCGTGAGGTGCAGCTGCCCTGGTGCACTGATGTTGGCCACATTGCTGGGTGGCTGAAGCTACTGCAATGATGGGGCGACCATCACGAGCTCGGATGGAGATCGCGCAATTGCTGGACGGCGAGCCAAGCCGTGCTGCAAGGTGGGGTCCATCCCCAACTCCTCGCCAAGCGTGGATCGCCAGCGCTCGGATGTCGCTGCGCACCGATGTCGATGCGCTACGCATCCACACTCGCGTCCTCGCGCTCTCTCGTCGCTGGCGAGATGCGCGCACGACGCGGCCGCGAGCCGCGGGCCGCGGCCCGAGCAGGCTCGCTGCCCGCCTCACTCCTCCTCATTTGGTGTGGGTTCGGCCGGCCTCAGAAAGGCACAGTATGCACGCGGCGATACTATATAAGGCGAACTGCATCCCGGCTTTCATCAAGCAATCCTTGAACCTCCCTCGCTGTCCTCGACTCTCTCGCACTCGCTCAGTACAGACCATGGCCATCCTCGCCAGCAAGCGCTCGGCACCCGCTGCCCTGGGCGTCGTCGCCGCAGCGCTCCTCTGCCTCGCAGCTGGTGAGTTGTAATCTTGGCGTGATCTTCCCTGGCGACCTCTCTTGGTGTCATCCTTACCCTAGCACCTTACCCTTGCACCACACCACCACACCGCCGCACACGCAGGCAGCGCCCGTGCCATTGTCACCGTCCCCTTCTGTGACGGCCTCTGGCTCTCCTCCGGCAACGACTTTGACCTCGTCGCCTCCGCCTGGCAGGAGGAGGCCCCCGGCACGTGCCAGTTCGTCCGCAACCCCCAGTACAGCACTGGCGGCAGCACCTCAGAGTCCCTCACCGGCACCGTCTCCCTCAAGGACGGCAGCAGCACCGTCTTTGCGGCCGTCACCTCCCGCGGCAACTTCACCGCGCTCCTCTCCGAGGACTACACCACCATGACCTTTTGGGCCCAGCCCCTCACCAGCGGCATCGCCCAGCACCCAGTCTACACGTGGATCCGCATCAGCGCGCCCAAGCAGGGCCCTGACGCGCAGGCCGTGCTGGAGGGCGAGTTTGCCAGCACGGACAGGTTGGTCAAGCTGTCCTGCGACGCGCCCGTGACGGCCAGGACGGCCAGCGAGTGCGAGCTCAAGGTGGCCGACGGCTCAAAGTACAAGCTCGCCTCCACCCCACTGTGAGTTGGTTTTGGGTGTGTGTGTGTGCTTGGGTGTGTCGCTTGGGATGTGCGCGTGGCACGGCGTCAATCGCTGATGTTGTGTATGTGACGTCACGGTCTGCTCCCCCTTGTCTGACGTGCAGGGTGGCCGTCCAGAACATGAACGCCGCGCCCAACAACTGGTGGATCGCCATGACCAACACGGGCGACAAGCTCTCGTGAGTGTTCATGTTCGCACTCTGCAAGTGAGCAACGAGGTCCCTGGTCCCTGGTGGTGCACTGCGTCTCAACTCACCTCCTAGCATCTGCCGCCCCCTTGTGTGCTGCGCAGGGTCCAGCTGACCGCCGACGTGGTGTTCATCTGGTCCAAGCCCACCGAGGCCATTGCCGGCGCGCTGCTGGCCGTGCTGCCACGCGTCAAGGCGTGAAAAGGCCACGCCGCTTGGTTGCTTGTACATACCTGAACAGACCTTTGGTGGGATGACTCGTGCTTGCCTGTAAACTTTCGACCCTCTTCACCCTGTGGTGCAACACGACTCTGGAAGCGCTAGGGTTGGCTGCCCACGGTGCCCAAGTCTGCTCCAAAGCCTGCCCAGCCCACAGGTTCCAGTGTGTGCGGAGGACCCACGCTGATCACCCCACAACTTGTGGCCTCTGTTGCTGTCGGGTTCTGTCGTCTGTGGTTCGATTTGTGCGCCGCAGCACACAGCAGCAGGACCTCAGAGTAGCGCGCATTCGCCTCAGCAGTGCAAATGTGCGGCTGCTCGCTCGCTCGCGCGGCGGTGCGGGCGCGTGGGCAATCGAGCAATTGCCTTCGCGGCGATTATTGGTAATTGAGTAAGAAATTGCGGCGCTCAGCCACTACTACTACTTCACCAGCACCAGCAGGGCCAACACCTGAACTCCAGCTTGCTCACCAGCTCTCCTGCGCCCGCACCCGCTCAGCCGCCCGCACCGCCTCACAGCATCGTCATGGCAGCCGCCCCAGCACAGCACAATGCGCCTCCCAAGCAGCAGCGGCAAAGCACAGCACCGCTGGAGGCTCTGGTGCCGGGGTGGCGGGCTTACTCGTCCCTGTGCGCGTTCATGGCGCTCTGGATCGTCCTGGTGCCCAGCTCCTGGCGCAGCGCGGTGTTCCCATCAGCAGTGCAGCCAATGACAGACATCGCTGCCGCCTTTCCCGTCCCACGCGACATCATGTCCAAAGTGAGTGGCCTTACACAGTGGCCTCCTCCCCAATTGGCGCAGCAACACGCAACTCACCCGCTCAGCCCTTGCCTTCACCCGCAATCCTGTGTGCAGTACGCCGGCCACCTGCCCGTGGTCCTCTCCCACCAGCTGCCGTGCGCCCTCTGGAGCGTCCTCATCCCCCTGCAGCTCACCCCATCCGTGCGCCGTGTCAGCCCCCGCGCCCACCGCGCCATGGGCTACGCCACCGTGGCCTGCTCCCTGCTGCTTTCCGCCGGCGTGGTGCTCATGCTGCAGCGAGGGCTTGTCGGCTCATCCGGGCTGGAAGAGCAGATCAGCGTCTTGATGCTCACAGCCTGGTTCCTGTACACGCTCGCCATCGCGGTGGATGCGGCACGGCACAGGCAGTTTAGGAGGCACAGGGCGTGGATGGCGCGGCACGCGGCCTCTGGGCTGTGGGTGGCGCTGCAGCGCGTGTTTGTCATTGCGGCGGCGGCCGTGCCGGGTGTGGACTGGGACAAGGTGCCGGACGAGGCACGGCTGCAGGTGTTTAGCACGGCGGCCATGGTGTCGTGGGTGGGCATCGTAGCGGGGTGCGAGTGGGCATTGAGGCGGGAGGGAGGGAGGACAAAGGTGCATGAGGTGGTGGGGCCGCAGAAGGACCAGTAGCGTGTACATACGAAGGTCGCCCACCCTTTGTATCAACTGTGCTTACCGATGCGAGACTGACGGAGGCGTGCTTGGGAGTGAGTGTGAGCGAGTGATCATGCATGCTCTGTGCACAGCAGCACTCTTGAACTCTGGCCTCTCCTCACCCGTGCAACCACACGGCTAAACACGCGACGGCCGGCCCCCTAGGGTACGCCGCCCCGCCCCACGCTCACGCTCACGCCGTCCAGGGGGCCCCACACCCCAAAGCTACACAGCAAATGGACGCCCCACAGCAGCAGCAGGAGCCCTCCGTGGTGCTTGTTTCGGACCTGGACCATACCTTGGTGCAGAACGAAGACCGCACGCACCGCCGCCTGCTGGCGCTCAACCACGTGTGGACGGCGCACTTTGCGGACGACCCTCGCGGCGCGCGCGGCGGCAGCGCTTTGGTCTACAGCACTGGCCGGTCGCCAGCGCTGGTCTCCGAGTTGTGGAGAGAGGCTCCCATGCTGGCACCCGACGTGCTGAGCTGCAGCGTGGGAACGGAGCTGCTCTACAACACGCGCTCGCCCGTTGGCCAGGCGCTGCTGCGCGCCGCTGGAGCAGGTGAGACGGCGCACCGCTGTCATCGCTGCGTGCGTCCTCCCCTCACGCCATCGGGCAACCAGCGCGCACAAAGGACAATGGCATCCGCGCAGGCGTGGAGGAAGGCGTCGCGCCATTCGCGTGCTTCGCGGTGGACGCGGCGTGGCGCGAGGAGCTCGACAGGGGCGGCTGGGACCGTGAGCGCGTGCAGCAGCTCGTTGCCGCCACCTGCAGCGGCTCAAATGAGGAGGACGCACTGGTGCCTCAGGTGCGCTGCAGCCCATTGCCATGCTGCAGGATGGGCGTATATAGCGGCAAGGTGCGCCCCGCACACGCACACACGCACGCGCGCACACACGCAGGCCTCCTCAGAGCAGGGCGCACACAAGCTGAGCTACGTCTTCATAGGCCCCTCAAGCCTGCTCAGTGACGGCGGCAAGGCGCGGGTGGCGGAGGCGCGCCAGCAGGTGGTGGAGTGGCTGCGGCAGGCGTTGGAGCAGGAGGGGCTGGAGCGGGGGCACCCCATCGCCGCCAAGGTCATCTTCAGCGGTGCGCACGCGCTTGATAGTTGTGGCTGTGCGCACACATCCCTGCTGCCCTTGGTGCTGCCGCTGGCCGCCCCACTGACAAGCTACACACGCACACACTGATGCCCCACCTGCGAGCTACACACGCGCGAACTGATGCCCCACCAACATCCACAGGTGGCAAGGACGTGGACGTGCTGCCCGAGGGTGCAGGCAAGGGCCGAGCGCTGGCCTTTCTGCTGCAGCGCCTCAGGGACCTGGGGCACCCGCTCACCCTCGTGCAGGTATGCGTGCCACTTGCCTTGTGCCTTCTGATGGTGCACGCTGCCGGAGCCTCCCCGAGGCATGCTCCTGCTCTTTGCCATGCGCTCTCATTTGCGCCTAAACGGTTAGTGGACTGAGAAAAGAGCCTGCAGCACCTTAGCATGCGTGGTGGTGGCCACTTGCATATTGGAGCCGCCCGCCGCCACGTCAAGGCACCGTAGTGTCAAGGCGCCTGCACGTGCGCTCGCAGGTGAACGGCGACAGTGGCAACGACGCTGAGCTGCTAGAGGTTCCCAGCGTGGTGGGGTGCGTGGTGGCCAACGCCCACGAGGAGCTGCGGCAGCACGCGCTGCGCATGCTGAGGGAGGGCCGGGAGGGACAGGGTGGGGACGGGCACGCTGGCGCACGCCACATTCACATGGTGCGTGCTAGTGGGGCACTGGTGGGGCCGCAAGGTGGTGCTGAGTGCTTCCCTGGCACGGCGCCGAAAGAGAGAGTGCGCGAGGGCGCGCTTGCGGTGGTGTTTGCTGCGCGCAGGCCAAGAACCCGTGTTCTGGCGGCATCCTCGAGGCCATGGTGCACTTTGGCGCCGTGAGCCCTCGCTCTCGCGCCCTCGCGCCGCACCTCGCGATGCTCGGCCTCTCGCACCTGTCCGTCGAGCAGCCCGCGAGCCGCTCCAACGAAGGTCAGCCGGGCGCGGGAGAGGTGGACGTCCAGCTTCCGGTGCAGGCCACCGCTCAGCACGGCGAGGCGACGACAGCCGTGCCTCGGTGGGCGGAGCCGGCGCCTCCGCCGGGCGCCGTCGTGATGGAGGCGAGCGGCGGCTGCGATGGCGCGCTCGGCACCGACCGGTCCGTGGTTGCTGTGCCTGCTGTCGGGAAGGAGGGGGGACAGGAGGAGGGGTGCTCCGGCGTGGAAGAGGATGTGGGCGCGGTGACTGCAGCGGCGGAGCGGGTGGCGAGGCTGCGCGACGGACAGGCGGTGCCGCGCGTGGTCGGTGTGGATGAGGCGGGGCAGGGAGGCGTCGCCAGGCAGGCGATGAAGGACTGGGAGAGGAGGACGGTGCGCGAGTGGGCGTGGGCGTTCGGCCGGGCTTTGGCGCATGAGCTGTCACGCGGCTGGTTCCCTTCGTCCGACGCTCAACTGCCGCCGCTTTCCAGCTTGGACCTCTTCGTCATGAACGGATGCGAGGTGCTGACGGAGGCCGACGCGGGTGTCGAAGGCGCGGCGGCGATGCCCGCGGGGGATGCGGTGGAGGAGCGGGAGGTGGCAGACGACCTGCGCACGGAGGCGGTGGCGGAGGCGGCTGCGCACGACCCTGGCGCGGTGGAGGCACGCACTTGGATCGACCACGTCTCATTGCGCAGGCTGCAGCAGGATGTGTCCGGGGGCTGCGACACGTCGGACGAGCAACGGGACGAGCGCTTCCGCGTGAGCTTCGTGGTGAGTGGCTCTGCTTGCTTTCTGACGGCAGCGAGCGACTCCGATGCACTTCCTCATGCTGGCGATGGCAAGGCGCGCGCGCTCGTCGCAGGTCTGCACGCTGACGGGGGAGGGCCGGCGCGACGCACACCGCAGCTGGCGGTGCGTCGCCGAGGGGCCTGCACGCCAGCCCGAGCCCGTGCCCTTTGCGCTGCTGGCGGACCGGGTGACTGTCTCGCCGCCGCTGCCCCCAGAGACGCACGAGCTGCTGTTCCTGGGGATCTAGAGCTGGTGCAATGTGTAGCTGCTCGCGCCGGGCTGATGGTGGGGTGGGTTGCTCCTTTGCCCAAGCTTGCTGCCCATAAGACGTCCCTTCTACTGCAACGCAAGTGCTAGAGCATCCCACACCCAACACGAGCGGAGGGACGGTTCAACAGCAACAGCTCTACCCCCAGTGCCGAAGCTACACAACACCAGCAACCACACACGCCCCTCTCCCATCACCTCCGCGACCCGGCGCCGTCTTCCTCCTGAATGACCATGCTCCCCCGCTCAAACGCCGACTGACCTTTCCCGCCACCAGCGCCGCCGCCGCCAAACCGCGCGCCTTGCTGCGAGGACAGGTGCGGCGGCTCCACATCCACCTCCTCCCTGATCACCATCTCCCCAGCAGGCACGCTCTGCTCCCGCCGCGCCGCCTCCCCCACAGGCGCACCCGCACGTCTCTGCCCACCGCCGCCACCGCCCTGGCCAAACAGCGAGCCCCACACCGAAGGCCGCCGCGCCGCCGCTGCGCCCGCGCTGATGCTGCCCTGCTGCCCCCTGCCGCTGCCGCCACCGCCGTTCTCGTCATCCGACAGCTGCATCCCGCTGACCGGCGACTCATCTGGCGGTGCCTGCGGCTGCTGCCGCTCAAACTCGCCGCCGCCGCCGCCGCCGCCGCCGCCGCTGCCGGTGGAAGCGCCGGAGGAGGAGGACGGAGGCGGGCCTTGCTGCGCGCCCGGTGGGGGGTGCTGCAGCGTGTCGGTGACCCAGCCGGGCACTTGGGAGCCCTTGTCGGTGGGTGGGGAGGGCGAGGCGGCGGTGCTGCCAGGGCTGCCGGGGAAGCCGGGTGGGATGCGGCCACCTGGGAAGGAGGAGGACTGGCCTGACTGCTGCTGCTGCTGCTGCTGCTGGGAGCGCAGGACTTGGGCGGTGTCGTGCAGCTGCTTTTGCCTCCGCCTGCGGGAGCACGAGTGAGTTGCATCCTCATTTCAGCAGCCCTTATGACATGGCATGCCGTGTCAAGCCGTGCAAGTTCCCTTGGCCTCGTCGGCCACACACGAGCACAAGGCCTCACACCTGATGAGGTCTCTAAGGAAGTCGGGGTCGAGCTCCTGCCGCAGCTCCTCATCCGCCGTGCCGAACACCTCTGCAGCAGCACGTGGAGCAGCAAGGTACCAGGTAGAGCAAGGCACCAGGTAGAGCAAAGGAAGCATGATTGCACACACAGACATTTTCAGCCAAAAACTCCTGGGCTGTGGATGTGACGCATGTCGGTGACATGTCTGCAAATTGTGGGACCGTCTGTTTGCCATAATTGGCTCCACCAGATGTTAAGCTCGACACACACACACACACACACACAAAGCACGATCGCCGCAAGGCAGTGCGCAGAGGGAACTTTGCAAGGGCGTAGCGGCTCCTGGGCGCGCGCACACAGGGCAGGAGGTGGGCCATGGACAGGGGCCAGGGGCAGCGCGTGCCCGCGCACCTTTCTCCAGGATCCTCTGCTGCTCCAGCAGCATGGTGCGGCTGGTGCGCTCCGCCACGTACGCCACGTAACCCACCTGCGGCGCGCACCAACACAGCAGCCACTGGATCAACCGCACCCTGGCCGTCCCAGCACCCTGGTTGCAGCGGCACGGCGCTTGATCAATCGCAGCCTAGCACCCTGGCCCTAGCACCCTGGCCGTCCCAGCGCTAGCACCCTTGCTGCCCTGACGCCCTGGCGCTAGCACCCTGGCCGCCCTAGCACCCTCACGCAGCCAGGTCCACCACGCCTCGGCGCTGCACGTGCTTCTGGCCCTCAGCAGCCACACAGTGTCAGCAGGACTGCCTGAGCGAGATGGCTGCATCTGTGCTCGTCCCTTTCAACCTCAGGCTGTGGGCATCGTCGGCCTGCCAGGCCTGCACCTGGAGGGTGCGGGTGATGGGAGCCCACCCTCCCAAGGAAGGCCGTCACCCACCAGGGCGCCCGTGCTGGAGAGGATGACGCGTGCGTGCGGGCGCGTGGGGAACCAGGCGTAGCCCATCAGGCCGCCCGCGCACACGCCGCCCAGCGTCTTGTTCAAGGGGTCGTCCTGTGTTGCGGGTAGGGAGCGTGGGACCAGTTGCTCTCGGCACTGCAGGTCCTGTCCTGTCCTGTCGCATGCATGCCGATGATGAGCTCGTCTGCTGTGTGCAGCTGTGAGCAGGCCAGGTACGCTGCGCCGTACCTTGCCACGGACGGACGCCACCAGGTGCTCCACGCCCTCCATCAGGTACGCTGCCAAGGTTAGTAGGGCCGTGTCGCGGAGGTACTGCCGCGCGTAGTGCGTGTACTTGGCCTTGCGCTGGTACTCTGCCTGCACGCGCGTGTGGAGGGAGCGGGAACGACACATCACCGGCGCGGTGATCTCCGGCCCAGCCAAGCGTGGTCTCCGGCTTGCACAGATCTGGCACGCACAAGGTACCATTCTGGCAACTCCTTGCCCGGCGTCGAGGGGGGAGGGGGTGCCTGCGGCGGGGTGCTGAACACCCTGAAGAGCGCCACCGTCCCGCTGCTGAACACAATGTTGCTGAACTTGTTGAAGGCCTTGGCTGCTGCAGAGGGCTTGTTTGCTGCGGGATCGCTTGTGCGAGCCGCGCCCGCATCCTGGAACGTCACGCTGTCCCCTTCACCCCAAGAGGGTGGGGCGGGGGAGCCACTGCTGCTGCTGTTGCTGCTGCTGGCCATCTTGCTGCACGTTCTGCTCTCGTTCCACGCGATTGGGGTTCCAGGTCATGCGTGCGGAGCCCCAGCCCATCGCAGAGCAAGCAGAAGCAGCGCCGATGGCGATGGGCCCCGCTGCCAGTGGCAGCCTGCAGCTTCACCCACATCACCACCATCGCTGCCTGCTGCCGTCCCTCCACGCCCCAGCCATCGCGCAGGCCGCCAGTCCGGGCGATGCCGCGCCGCTCAGCGCCAGTCCGGTGGTCAGGAGCAGGCGGCGCTACCAGCGGGTGCTCGCCCCCCCGCCAATGGCGCTCGGTGCGCTGTGCAGGCGACTCTGGCGCAAGGTGGCCGCAGGCTCGAATGCGCGCTTTCCAAGGTGGCTATGCGTGCGTGGCTCTCGCAGGCGGCTCGGCGCAGCTAGTGCAGGAGTGCTCGGTGCAGAACTGGAACTCGCCGCTGCGCTGCGACGCGGGTGAGGTGACTGCTTGTGCGCACTTCTGGCCCGGGGTTGTCCCTGGCGTGCACGCTGCATCCACACGCTGCTTGCCTTGGCATGAGCGTGCAGCTGACGCTGGCGAGGTGTCCAGGGACGTGGTGGTGGCGCTGGGCAAGTTCGACGCCATGCACATCGGGCACCGCGCGCTCGCCATCAAGGTACCTGGGAACGCAGGGCGCAGGAGCTGTGTGCCTAGCAGCAACGCAGCGACTCAGCGTGGGTTGATGCGTCCGCCCTGGTGCCGCAGGCGTCGGCAGACGGGTGCCAGCCGGTGCTGCTCTCCTTCAGCGGCATCGCCCAGGTGCTGGGCCTGCCCGTCAAGCTGCCGCTGGTGGCAGCGCCAGACCGTCCACGCGTGCTCGCGTCATGGGCGCCCTACTGCAACGGCAGGTGCGTGCCACACTGGCAGGGGCCGCACTGGCAGCACCGCAAGCCGAGCACTTGCCGATATCAGCGGCAGCAGCGGCAGCCAGGGGAGCAGCAGCAGCGGCGGCCAGAGGAGCAGCAGCAGGCAGGGGAGCAGCAACAGCGGTAGGCAGGGGAGCAGCGGCAGCCAGGGGAGCAGCAGCAGCGGCGGCGGCTGGAGGAGCAGCGGCAGGCAGCCAGGGGAGCAGCAGCAGCGGCGGCCAGAGGAGCAGCAGCAGCGGCAGCCAGGGGAGCAGCAGCAGGCAGGGCTGCAAAGCCTGGCTCAAGCCTAAGCCACCTCACGCACCACGTGTGCTCTCCCTCGCCTGCTTGGTGGTGCAGGACGCCCCGCCAGCGCATGGTGCCCTTCCATGAGATCCGCACCATGTCCCCCGAGGCGTTTGTGGCGGTGCTGGCCAAGGAGCTGGGAGCCTCGGGCGTGGTGGCGGGGCGCAACTACCGCTTTGGTGCGCCCGAACAGTGCCATGGGCATCCTGCACGCACACGCTTCTGCAGCCAACTGGGTGGTGCGGGGCAGCCAACTTGGAACCAGCATCACGTCATCGGCTGCACGCGCAGCGCATCCTTTCATGTGCGAGGGGTAGTGGCCACCGTCACGGAGAGCTGGGAAGCTGCACCGCTCATTTGACCACAGGGTACAAGGCGGCGGGCGACGCCAGGGCGTTGCAGGAGCTGGGCGCCAAGTACGGCATGCGCGTGCACATCCTGGACCTGGTGCCTGACCCCTCTGCACCACCGCAAGCAGCCACAGCAGCGGCGGCGGCGGCGCAAGGCGGTGCATCAGAGGAGTCAAGGCAGCGGCAGGCGGCGGCAGGAGGCGGTGTGGCAGGCGTGGTGCAGCAAGCATCCTCCTCCAAGGTGAGGGAGATGCGGCTGACTAGCATTGTCCTGCTTGCAGACCTTTTGCCCTGGCTCCACACAAGGTCAGGCCGTGCCCACAGGCACTATCACCCAAACGAGCGACGCGCGTGCTTGGCGAACACTTGCGCCGTTGCAGGTGCGGGAGCTCTTGGCAGCGAGAGACGTGGAGGCGGTGCAGCAGTTGCTTGGGCGGCAGTATCGGTTAGTAGCGAGCCTGCCTCTGTCCCGCCACCTAGCGCACCCGCCGCCGTTGCCTCCACATGATGGGGTGCTGGTGCCGGCCCAGGCCCTGCTCAACATGCCGCCTGCGCCTGGCAGCTACGTGGTGACAGCCTCGCTGGTCCAGCAGCCGTCGCCCTCTGCCGCCTGGCAGCAGCAGTCAGCAGGGGGGGAGGGCGGGGGTGGCGGGAGCAACGTGGGCGTGGTGCTGGAGACGTGCCAGTGCGTGTGCGAGGTGGCGCCGCAAGGGCTGAGGCTGCTGGAGGGCGCCACGCAGCACATGCTGGACATGGTGCAGCAACTGCTGGCGCGCCGTCACGGCGGAGAGGGCGGCAACGGCAACGGGAGCAGTAGCAGCAGCAGCAGCAGCACGTGCTGCTTCCTTGTTCTGGACTTTCTGCACCGAGCTTGATGACCTTGGCTGTAATGATGCGGGCCCACGATGGCCTCCTGCGCCCCGCGACCTGCGCCTCGGCAAGAAGGATGCAGCGGCGATACGAGCACCAGCACGCGCGCCTGGTCGCGCGTGCGAGCCCCCATTTGCAGCTAGCTTGGCAGCGACCTCGCCTTCCCTTCCTGCTCGCCGCGACACGGAGCTCCATCGCGCAGCGGCGAAGCGAGTGCGCGCATCGCCGATGGCTCGTGCGCAGCGCTGCCGCACCCGTGGGCTCCCAGCGCGCGAGCCAGAGCATAGCGACGACACCTTCCATCGACGCGTCTCCCGACACTGCGTGTTTCGTGCCCGTCCCGCCTCCTACACCAGCGTCCACCGTCTCAGACTTTACAGTGTCAGCAACGCAGCTGCAGCAGCTGGTGCAGGAGGCCTTTGACAGCCGCGGCACCTTTGGGTGAGCGTCGCCGCCCGCAAATCCCGGTGGTGGGCCGCGTGCGTGCCACCTCACTGCAGCTCCTGCGTGCCCATTTGGTCACTGGCGTGCCACGCGCAGGCGAGATGTGGGCGAGCTGGCCGGTAAGCTGCGCAGCTCCCCGATGCAGGGCCTGGTCACGGGGCCCCTCGGCCCACCGGACGCCAGCGTGCGGGAGCAGGCGTTCGGCGTCAACCGCCTGCCAGAGCCTCCCTCAGTGTCCTTCCTGCAGCTGGTGTGGGAGGCGCTGCAGGTGCGGCGCTCACTCGTTGGTGGTGCTCGAGGGTGGTGCGGTGTCGCTCGTCTGCACCCCTCGGGAGCAAGTGCTCACACCCCGCCACACGTGTCCAGTCTCGGCAGCAGCAACCAGGGCCCAGCAAGGGACAGCAGGGCACCACGTAGACGCTTCATTGAACGACACTCATTCTGGTGGTCACGTGCGGGGTGACGGCGGGAGCGTGTCACAAGCACACACCACACGGATCCCGGACCTTCTCACCACCTCCCTAAGAACAGGATCGCACGCTGGTGCTGTTACTGATGCAAATGACACAGGACAGCGCCGCTCTGCATCCAGCGCAGGACCGAACGCTGGCGTCTGGTGCTGATGGCGCGCTGGCGTGTTGATGTGCCCCGTCACCCGCTCCCAAACCCTAACCCCTAACCCTTGCAGGACCGCACGCTGGTGCTGCTGATGGCGGCGGGCGGTGTGTCGCTGGCCCTGGCGGCAGCAACACCAGACTCTGACACGTCAGAGTGGATTGAGGCGGCGGCCATCCTGGCATCGGTGCTCATCGTGGTGCGTTTGGTGGCGGTGCAGTCGTGGCCTGTTGGGCCTTGTTAGAGCTGGGCCATCCTAGCATCCTAGCATCGGTGCGCATCTTGGTGCGTTTGTGTGCAGTGGGTGATGCGGATGTTGCGGATGCGGATGCCTACATGCCTGAGAGACTGTTTGGCCTGTACAGGGGCCTGGCAAACCTTCGCGGTGAGTGCATGGTGTGCGCGTGCGTGCATGAGTGTGACGCAGGTGAGCGTCAGCAGTGTGACCAACTATCACAAGGAGTCCAAGTTCCGCGACCTCAACGCCCTCAAGGACGAAGTGCAGGTCAGGGCTTGTTCGGGGCGCCAGGGTTTGGGAACGGCATGCAACGCCGCAGCCGGCAATCCAGAGGGAGAGAGTTATAGAGCACGCGCATGATGAACAAACACGCCACCTCGGCGATTGAAATACGCTTCTCCCTCGCGTTCTGGCAGCAGCGCCTGGACGCGGTCACCACGCTGTGAGCACGGTGAGGCTTGACGCTCACCTGTCAGGCTCTGCACCTCTCTGTGTGGTGTGCAGGTGCGAGTGATCCGCGGCGGCGAGGAGTGCTCGGTGAGCACGCACGCGCTGCTGGTGGGCGACGTGCTGGTGGTGGAGACTGGAGACATACTGCCCGCGGACGGAGTGCTGGTGGCGGGGGAGGACATCAAGTGAGCAACTCACATGGCGCCGTTGCTTGCCACTAGCCTGGGCCTACCAAGTTCAGTGTCTTGAGCGTGAGGCCCTGCCGGCAGTGCTGCTGACGATCAGAACTCCTGCTGGCTCGCTGTGTTGGCGATGTCTTCCAGGATTGACGAGAGCCACATGACTGGCGAGCCGGATGACGTGATGAAGTCCATGCGCACGGGCAACCAAATCATGCTGGCGGGGTCAAAGGTGAGCCCTGAACCGTCAGTCCTGGGGTGCGCGAGGATGCCTTGTGCACCTCTGCTTGGGCACCAGTCTCCTTCCACAGCACCTGGCCGCAGCCGGCGTGGCATGCGCAAGACAAACGAGTTTAAATGTGATGCCGTGTGCAAGGGCGCATGCTCTCAACTGCCCACTGCCCGCCCGCAGGTTCGCGAGGGCTACGGCCGCATGCTGGTGCTGGCCGTGGGCGAGCGCTCCCAACAGGGCCTCCTGGCCTCCATGGTGCTCAGCGGCAAGCAGGGCCTGTCGGCACCCCTCGGCACCCCTGCCTCCGGGGCCTCCAGTGGGGAGGAGGACACGGGCAGCGGCGGCAGTAGTGGGACGGAGGGGCTGGGCGGGCGCAAGGCGGTGGCGAATGCGCAGGCCACGCTCAACGCAGGTGTGTGCGCGCTGATACCTGTCTCTGCCTCTGCCTCTCTCTCTACATATGTATCTCTCTATCTCTCTCTATCTCTCTATCTGCGTCTCTGTGCTTCCTCATGTCCCTCAAACTATCTGTCCACTCCCCAGCCAAGGGTCGCTAATCGCCCGCTGCGTACGAACCTGCCTCACTGCGGCAACTGCAGCACTGCATGAGGACACGCCCCTAATCTAAAAAGCTCAACGTGCTAGCAGCTTACCTCATCGGAGGCAATGCGTGCCTCACGTCGCGTCCCATCACCTTGCACTGCAGCGCTGCGTGAGGACACCTCGCTAACGGACAAGCAGTGGTGTTGGCTGACCTCATCGGAGGCAATGTGTGCCTCACGTTGTCACTCCTCTCACGTCCCATCACCTTGCACTGCAGCGCTGCGTGAGGACACCTTGCTAACGGAGAAGCTCAAGGTGTTGGCTGACCTCATTGGAGGCGTGGGCGTGGGCGCGGCGGTGCTGGTCTTCGGCGCCAATTGCGCAATGTACCTGTGGCACATGCTCCTCAGCCAGCAGCCCATCAACGCCGTCCACACCATGCAGGTGCGTGCCTGTTGGTTGAGTTGAGTTGCTAGGGGCCTGTTGCACATGCTGCTGTGCCAGCAGCCCCATCAACAGGTCTGTTCCATCCACGCCATGCAGGTGCGTCGTTCTGCCTGCAACCGCGTGTGACTTTGTAGATGGCGCCAGTGTTGTTTGTAGCGTGGCCTGGCTGTCTTGTAAGCTCTAGCCGTCCACGGGCACCCAGCCCCCTGTGCACCTGTGCAGTAGTGTCGCCATCTCCACGCGTGCAGTGCACGGCATTGAACGCAAGCATTGAAGGAGGATGTTTTGCTCCTCCTCCTAACCTGCAGGCCTTCCTGGACTTTTTCATCACGGGCGTCACCATCTTGGTGGTGGCGGTGCCCGAGGGGCTCCCACTGGCCGTCACGCTGGCACTGGCCTTCAGTGTTCAGCGCATGCTCAAGGACAACAACCTGGTGAGTGAGTGAGTGAGCGAGTGAGTGAGTGGCGCCATGCCAGACGTCCCGGCATGATAAGGCAACAATGCAGCGCCACGCCGCAAGCGTGCTGCTTGCTCTCCCGCATCATGTTCGGGATTTTTTTAGATTCTGCGGGAACGTCGACACCTGCCGGCAAGAGCCTGCAGCCAGAGCATGCATGCTTCTCACACCCTATGCCCTAAATGTGGCCCATGCAGGTCCGCCACCTGGACGCCTGCGAGACCATGGCTTCCGCCACCACCATCTGCTCCGACAAGACAGGCACCTTGACGGCCAACGACATGACGGTGGTGCAGCTTTGGGCGGGTGGGCGCATGTACGCCGTGCCCACCAAGGCGCAGCAGCAGATGAAGCAGATCAAACAGGACCAGCAGCAACAGCAGCAGCAGCAGCAGCAGGTGAACGCTGGTACTGGTGTGGCAGCCACAGCGGTAACGCAACACGCACCGCCGCCGCCGCAGCGGCAGGTGGAGCCGGCAGCGGTACCAACGGCAACGGGGAGGGCAGAGCGCGGTGCTGGGGCGGCGGCGGCAGCAGCGGAGGAGGAGGGGCGTGGGGGTGCGGGCGTGGCTGGCGGCCAGGTGGTGCTGCCGTTGGGAGTGCCGTCGCTTTCGCCTGCGCTGCTGGAGCTGATGCTGCAAGGCGTGCTGCTCAACTGCACCGCCAGCATCAAGCTCGACCCTGGGACGGGTGGGTAGGGCTTGCTGGGCCCTCACATGCATCCTATCCATATCCATATCCATATCCTCATATCCTCCTGAGAGCGTCCATATCCATATCCTCCCTAGAGCGTCAACGCTGCTGCTCATGTCTTGCGAGGGCAGAGGTGTCACAAGGAGCAAAGCGTGCTCAGCGCGCGTGCTGTGCGTGCTGTGCCTTGGACCTGGTGCATGGCGCAGGCGCGGTGCTTGAGAAGATTGGCAACTCTACCGAGTGTGCGCTGCTCGAGTGGGCCTTGCGCACCAAGGAAAAGAAGCTTGCTGACGCTGCGGCGGCAGCGGCGGCGGCGGGGAGCGGCAACGGAAACGGGAACGGGAACGGAAAGGTGCCTGCCAACGCCTCTGCAGAGGAGCTGGCTTGTGCGCCTCCGGAGCTGGAGGCCGTGGTGCTGCAGGTGAGAGGTGTCATGCTGCCGTGTGTGCATCTGTTTAGGTACACGGACATACACAGGTACACGGCCTGGTAGTTGGGCTCCAGCCCCGCCGAGGCGCCCAGACAGATGCAAATATCGGCACAATACACACACACGGTATATGGCATGCCGGCGCGCAAGCGCAATGATGCTTCCAAGGGGAAGCCAGATCCCAACCACACGTGCACACGCA
>QAXK01004004.1:0-44108 GCA_004335735.1 Chlorella sp. KRBP | reverse complement strand
AGAGATCGCCGCGCGAGATGTAAAGCTCGACACACACACACAGATCATAGCGTGTGCCTCCAAACACACCATGACACAATCCTCTTACCGTTTGACGCGCGCACGGCCAGCTTGGCCACACTGCGAGCCTCGAGCAGCGCCTTGATGAGGCGTTCGTACGTGGACACCTTGCTGGTGCCCTCGCTGGCCGGTGCACCACTGGAGGCATCCACCTCCATGAGACTGGACAGCTCACCCTCCACACGCTGGGCCTGCGCACCAACAGGTCATGCACGGCCCAGCACCCAGGCATCTCACGCGCTGCTGGCGCGTGGCATGGCACCCCCTGTCCCACTGACAAGCTACTCTGTCCCTGCCATCCAACCCACCTGCTGCACTGCCACCTTGAGCCGCTCGTTGGACACGGGGATGGACTGCCCCTGCCACTCCAGCACCACCACTGCTGACCCCTGCTGTGCGCCCGCCTCGCCCCCCGCTGCACCCGCCGCAGCTCCGTCCGTCCTCAGAGCAGTCAGGTACGTGGACACCTCGGATGAAGACAGGAACCCCTCCTCCTGTGGTGCGCACAGCAGCAAGCACACAAGGCAGGCTGCTGGTGCACCCATAATCCCTCAGCACCCCTGGCACCTGTTCCCCCTCCATGCTACCATCGCACCTGTTCCGCCGTCTTGAGCAGCTCAGGCTCCTGGGGCGCCACCGCCCCCTGGCGCGTGATCTGATAGCTGCAGTACCTGCACTCACACACACATGAGCACGACAAGAGCAGCGCTAGCCTCTGTGCTGCAGCGCCCACCTGCACCAAACACATCCATCCATACCCCACGTACCGTGCCCCACTGTACCCGTCGCCAAGCCCCGCTCACCTGATGGGTGGCTCGAGCTCCTCCACCATGGACAGGTACAGCGCCTGCGTGTCTGATGAGCCTGACGTGCTGCGCGCCAGGGCCTCTAGCAAGTGCCTGCAGCAACCAGGCACACGGTCAGGGCAAGGTGAGCACGGGCCCCACACCAGCCCCACCCACAAGCCCACCCAGCGTGTGTCCGCACCTTGCGCGTGTGAGCAGTGCCAGCGCCTTGGTCCACTCCTTCTCCCGCTCCGCCACCGCCGTGCCCGTAATCAGGGCGGCGTAGGCCTGGGCCTCAAGGCACCCACGCGCGTCACACACCTGGGACGCCAGCCGCGCCAGCTGCAGACACCAGGAACATGGGAGCACAACACGCAGCGTCTGACCCCACCGCCGCTGGTGCTGCCTGCTGGTGCTGAGGCTGCGGCATGTCGGCTCCAGGCCACTTGCATGCCTGCGCTCACCTCGTTGGCCCAGTATGAGGCCTTGCGCAGGCGCGCCACCAGCTGCCGGCGCTTCTTCAGGTCCATGTACTCCTCAATCTGTGCGGGCGGAAGAAGTAGTGCTGTGTTTGTCGGATGCACCCACTGCACACACGCGAAGCAACTTGTGTCACCAGGCTCACCTCCTTCTTGAGCATCTTGGCGTAGGCCCAGGCGCGCTCGGCGTTGAACAGCGGGATTTGCAGGTAGCGCGCGTCGGCGCTGGCCAGGGCCACGTCCACCTTGCGCTTCACATACTTGGTGCGCCCGTGCTGGAACTTGAGCGTCTTGTAGAGGGCCTGGAGCTTCTGCTTGCAGTGCCGCCTGCACGCATCGAAGCCAGGCGCAGATCGACGAGCCGCCGGCATGCACGCGCTGCGCGCCGGACTCCGCTGCCCCACCAGCTCTGCCCACTAGCTCAGCAAGCCGTCCCCATAGTGTACACAACAACAGCACGCGTTGCTTGCTGCCTGTCGCGTGCCCAGGTGTGCTTTGGCCAGATCGCCTTGTGGGTGCGCCGTGTGCGTGTCGAGCCAGAGGACCACACGCAGCGACGAACCTGTAGCGTGTAAAGTCGCCATGCTTGACGCCGTTTTGGCCCTGCTCCGTGCGGATGAGCGGCACGAGCAGAAGAGGCTGCTTCGTCAATGGCTTCGGCGCCGGGCCAGCGTCCTGTACCACTGCCGCGTCCGCCATGCTGCACCTCTGCGAGCTCTGAATCGCTGAGGATGGGACGTGCGCGCCCGCGCCCGCAAGCCCATCGGTGATTTGGGCTCCGGGGCGCGACGGCGCAGCAAAAGGTGATAGCTCGACGCGCAAAAGGCCATGCAACACTGTAAAACGCACTGGCTGCGCTGGCGATGGTCATTCGTGTCGAATAGCAGCTAGTCGCGCGATGGCCGCTCCCTCGCACTCGGTGCTGCGCCTGAGCAGGCACGAGCTGGAGGCTGGCGCTGTGGGCTCGTCCAGCGAGTCGGAGCAGGTGAAGCTTCGCGATGGTGCCTTCGATCGAGCGATGGCCACCTTCATCCTCTCCAGCAAGTCTGCATCAGTGTGCGCTGCACCAATGTATGCCTTCGTGTGCTCGCAGCCAGCACGGCGCATCACCAATGCCAGCGAGGTGCGCGCTTGCTGTGTGAGTAGCAATGCTCACACACAGGCAGGGCTCGAAGCGACGCCTGCCACCTGCGTGCGCACCTGCAGAGCGAGGAGTCCTCTCCAGCATCACGCCGGGAGGGCAGGGAGGGCGACGAATCGCTGCTTAGCGAGGGGTCGCTGTCCGTGGAGCGCTCGGTGATGCGCGAGGAGCTGGCGCGCGTCAAGGCGACGCTCAGCGCCATCGCAGCAGGAGGCCCATCGCACGCTGCAGACGCCGCAACGCTTTGGCCGCCCGCCCCGCCCGACACCGTGGGGCACCTCAGCGAGCGCATCAGCGTGCAGCAGCTCACAAAGGAGGCCAGCATGAGCAGCAACGCCCCTGGCTCCCAGGCCACGGCGCTGGAGCGGCTGCTGGAGGACGTGGCGCAGCGCCTGGGCGGGATCGAACGCGTGTACAACACGCTGTCCAGCAAGCTCAGCAGAGTGGACCACCGCACGGCAGAGAACGAGCGCACAGTGCGCGAGCTGCAGCACATCTCAGCGGGCGCCATCCACGAGACGGCCCGCCTGGTGGACAACATCTGGGGCGGACCGCCAGGAACAGCAGCACCAGTGGCGGCGTCGCCAGGCCCAGGATCAGTCCGGGTTTCCGCCTCCACCCACCACATGACGCCGCCTCTTAAGCCGCGCGTGTCCAGCAGCAGCAGGCAGCTCCTGCAGCAGCCGCAAGCTGCGTCGCCCACGCCGCACTTCACCTCTACCGGCAGCATGGCGCGGTCGCACCACTGCTTGCCCGGGGGCGCGGGGCCAAGTGCCTTTGGTGGCCCTGGCCTGATGGGCCCCTCCCATGCAGCAGTGGTGGGTGTGAGCCCCGGCGGTGCGTCCGCCTCGCTGGCCTTGGCCGACCACCACCAGCCTGTGGGGCTTTCCCTGCCCAGCAGCAGCCAGGCGGTGAGTGTGCTCCACCAGCATGCGTCCCAGATCCACAAGCTGAGTGCGGGCTTGGACTTCCTGGAGCAGCACATCATCCGACAGGACCAAGTGGTTGAGGGCGTGCAGAAGCAAATCATTGCGGTGAGCACCTGGCACACGGGTGGTGGATTGAGTGGCTGCCTGCTTGCTCCTGCTTGCCCCTGCGGGCGCCAACAGGTCATTGCCATTGCATGGCGGCGTGGTCTAGTGCTGGTGAGAGCCGGCCAGGAGGGACCCTGCACTGGGGCTTGCTGCGGATGGAGGCAGCGGGACTTACACGGGTCTGATGCGTGAACAAGTATGACCAAGTATGCAAGTGCTGCTGTCCACGTCCTCCCCTTGCGCTCCTCGCCCGCAGCTCTCCCACGAGCAGCAGCAGCAGGCGGGCGCCTTGGCCTTCCCCACCGCCGCCGGGCAGCAGCTGGGTGAGGTGTCGGTGCGCCTGCACGACGCGTCCGAGCTGCTGGGCAAGCTGAGGTCCCACGTGTACAAGCTGGACAAGCGGGCGCTGGGCTCAGAGGCGGCGCAGCAGGCGCTGCACGCGCAGCTGGAGCAGGTGTCCCTCCGTGTTGACCTGCTGGAGCACGCACGCATCACACAGGACTCGAGCTACGGCGCAGGAGGGCTGGGAGGAGAGGTGAGCGCAGACAGGCACCTCTTGCCTGTCTCATGGAGTGAGCAAGGGGCCTGCCATGGGCCACACAGCGAGCAGTTGGCTCACAAAAGGTTGGTGGCGGTTGTTGTGTGTGTGTGTGTGTGCAGGAGGGTGCATCCCTGCTTCGCCAGCAGCAGGCTGAGCTCTCCCTGCTACGTGGCGCCTACTCAAGCGTCAGCAGCGCTCTGCAGGAGCTGACACAGCAGGTGCAGCAGCTGGCGCTCAACCAGCTGGCTTTCCAGCAGCACCAGCACGTGGCAGCTGCCCCACCGCGTGACCTGGTGGTGCAGTGGATTCGTGAGGAGCTGGCAGCGCACAGTGCCAGGGCGGCGAGCAGCGAGGGCGCAGGCGACGTGTCACAGCGCCTCACCGCCCTGCACACTGCCCAGCAGGAGGTGCACGCCGTGGTGCAGCAGCAGCAGGGCGCGCTGGAGGCCCTGCAGCACCAGCTGGCGGGTGTGGAGGAGCAGGTGGCCGCTGCTGCTGCCGCCGCGCCTGCCCCAGCCATGGAGGCGGCGCGTGTGGCGTCCATCTCAGCCTCCTCTGACGGCGCCCTGGACGTGCCCGCAGCGCTGCAGCTGTTGCAGTCACACGTGGAGGGCCTGTCGGAGCGCTTCACGTCCGCGGTGGGCGGGCTGGAGCAGCGCTGTGCGCAGGCAGAAGCCACCAGCACCGCCCTGGCTGGGGATGTGGCAGCGGCGCGCGCACACGCGGAGGAGGCCAGGCGGCTTGCTGCCTTGGACGTGTCGCTGCTGGAGCAGCGGCTGGCGGCACAGCTGGCTGCGCTGGCAGCTGGGCTGGACGCGGCACAGGAGTCACACGGGCTGGTGGCGGAGCAGCTGAGGGGTGAGGTACAACAGCAGGTGGGCGTGCAGGTGCAGCAGGTGGCGGCGGGGCTGGTGCAGCTGCAGGGGCGGCTGGATGAGCTCAGGGCGCAGCAAGCGGCGCGCGGGGAGGAGGAGGCTCAGGAGCTGGCACTGCTGCACACGGTTGTGCAGGTGAGGCGGCGTGTGCGGAGCACACAGCCTCCCTCCTAACCCACACGGGGCAGACTCTCAAGTACTCATGTGTACACCTTTTCTTGCTTGCCTGCTGCTGTCCCTGCAGGGCTCCCAGCAGTCCCTCAAGGCCGTGAGCACCCAGGTGGTGGACCTGGCCGCCCAACTGGATGAGCAGGCCTCCCTGGCCCTGCCCTCCCTGGAGCAGCGCCTCACCCTCTCCGTGGAGCAGACCAGCACGTCGCTCGAGGCGCTGCGTGATGACCTGGCGGGGGTCAGGGCCACGGCCGCCGACGCGCTGGCACGCCTGGGGGACCTGGCCACACGCGTGCAGGTGGGTCAATGTGTGGGATTGCAGGGCGGAGCTGCAGGGACTTCCTGTTGTGCTGCTGGGCCTTGGTCAGCGCTTCTTCTGTATGGCTTGCTCACATTCTCTTCCTTTGGGCACCTCCTCCTGCTGCTTGTGTGCAGGTTGGTGGGCTGGCGGACGCGGTGGAGGAGTTGCAGGGCAGCTGCGCCGAGGCGCTTGCTGGCCTGGGCCACCTCAAGGCGCTGGTTCAGCGCGACTACGTGAGCCGTGAGGCGCTGGGGGCCATCTTTGCGGCACGCGAGGAGATGAGGTCGGCTGTGAGCAAGATGGAGCAGGTCTTCACCACGGGACACATAGAGGTGAGTGCGCCCCCTTGCGTTAGCTTGACATAGCTTGCCATACAGTGTGCAACCACAGATCACCGCTGACACCTAGTGGCGCCTCACTTGCACGCAACACCCTGCGCAGGAGGGTCCTTCACACACGGAGCCCGCCCCTGGCACGGCGCGCCCACCTCACCATCCCTCGCCCCTTGGCCGCGCATCAGAGAGCAGCGTGCAGCATCAGCTGGCCCAGCTGGCCTCACAGGTGCAGCAGCTGGAGGCACGCCTGGTCGTCGAACGCCACATTCCCTCACCCTCCACCTCGCTCCCTTCAGCAGCAGGCGCGGGTGGGGGTGTCAGTCCGAGTGTCCATGACAAGGTGGATGAGCTGAGCTCCCAGGTGGCCCTGGCTCTGTACCGTTCTGAGGGTATGGTGCGTCAGGAGCAGCTGTTGGCCGTGCAGCAGGCCATGATGGCGCTGGAGATCAGGCTAAACAGGCTAGCCCCACACCAACAGTCTGCTTCCTCGGTCACAGCAGCACCTGCATCCTCAGCAGCACCAGGGGCGGAGGAGGCGCGGTCACTTGAGGAGGCGTCGGCGCGCATCCGCCAGCTGGAGGTGCAGGTGGGGGAGCTGAGGCAGTTTGCCTCAGAGGCTGAGCCTGTGGTGACGGAGGGCGTGGAGGACCTGAAGCGCAGCGTGCAGGATCTGCAGCTCATGCTCTTCGACCTGAGGGGGGCGGCCTTGCACGAAGCGGGGCCGGGGGGCGCCTTGCCCGGCACACCTCCCTTGGGCAGGCACAGCGCCTCTGGCCTGGCACCAGGGGTGGGTGGTTCAAGTGGCCTGGGCCCTTCACGCTTTGCCGCCAGTGCCTCCGCCTCGGGTGCCGCGCCAGGGGAGGGGGAGGGGGGCGGCTTGGAGGCGGCGGGTGGGCCTTTGGCAGGCAGGGTGGAGCCTGGCTTGCCTGCCGTGCGGGACTACCACGGCTTTGCAGCACCCAGTGGCCTCCCTTCGCCCCCACCTGAGCCACATGAGGGGGCGGGCGCAGCCACCCAGCAGCAGCAGCAGCTTGAGAAGCGGTTGGCCCAGGTGGAAATGTCCCTGTCAGGCAAGCTGGTGGCGCTGGAGGTCGCCCTGGCACACGCCTCGTCCATAGGCAGCTGCGGCATTGCGTCACACGGGGGAGAGGAGCACGAGGGTGAGCTCACCAGCCCCCAGGAGGAGGGGGCGCACCTGCAGGGTGAGGTGCACCTGCAGGGGGCAGTCAGCGCTGGCACGCAGCAGCAGACAGAGCGCGCCAGCCATCAGCGGCACGTCAGCCATGCCGAGGTGGAGGTGTTGAGAGCTCAGCTTGACGCACTGACTGCCCAGGTGGCTGCCTTGGCCACCGCCATACCCAGCCGGGCCATCAACGGGGGTTCCATGGCCTCCTCAGACAGTGCCGCTGCCGGGCCACAGTCCTCCGCCACCAGCAGTGACGCGGGCACGCAGGGCGCGGCGGTGTTGACGCCCTCCGCTGGCGCTGCCCCCACGCCCCACACGCTGCCGCTTCCCGTGCGGCTACGTGTGGGCAATGAGGAGCTCCTCCTGCCTCTCGCCATCACCTTGCCGACAGATGAGCCGGCACCCAGCTCCACACCACCTGCACCTCACAGGGAGGTGGCGGGGTCCGCTTCCTTTGCCAGTGAGCTGAGCGTCTTGTCCTCGCGCCTCAAGGAGCTGGAGGGACGATACCAGGCGCACGCGTACCAGCTGCTGCAGCTGGCGGACTGGGGCGCCGTGGTGTCCACCACCAGGGTGCAGGTGAGGGCTTTAGGGTTGGGTTCTTGCCTCACACAGGTAGTCCTGTACGCTGCCCTCGTGGGGAGCATGCCATGTGGCCCCTGGCCCTGACCCTCTGACCTGTATGCCTTGCCGTGCCCACCCCCGTTCAGGTGCACTACCTGTTGGAGGACGTCAAGACGCTCAGGGCGGAGCAGGGCGTGGCGCGGCAGACCGCACAGGCGTCTGCGGCAGTGGCGTCGGCGGCGCAGCAGCAGCAGCTACAGCTGGCGGCCGACCTGCAGGTGGGTGCAGCATCAGGATAGGAGCGGGGCCATGCGATTGATGCACTGCGGTGTGAATGTGGTGGTCATGGTCCTGCATATTCCACGTTCTGTCACGCCTTGTGCAGGAGTTGCGAGACAGTGTACACGCGCTGAGCAGCGGCAATGGAACGGCCACGGTGCAGGTGCTGGACACAACTGCCCCAGGCGCACCCACCAGGACCACTGCGGCGGAGGCTGCGTCCGCGGCACTGCTCTCGTCCCCGCTCGACCAGCAACACCAGGGCGCGCTGCACGCGGTGGTGGCAAAGGTGGCAGCCCTGGAGGAGCTGGTGAGCAGCTGCCTGCAGCAGGCACCCCCGCCAGGCGCTGGCAGTGGCGACGCCGGTGTCCCCCAGGCGCCTGGTGGCTCATGGTCCGTGCAAGGGACGGGTGCCGAGGTGCTGGTACCGGAGGGGAGGCTGGGGGAGTACAGCCAGGTGCTGCAGGCCATGCGCAACCGCATCGTCACGCTGCAGGTGGGTGCCTTGCTGATGACGGGTGCTGGGGGGCCAGGGCGCAAGCACTGTGGGTGTCGTGCTGGTGGTGGGTGGCATATGCTGCCTTGCCTACTGTATGTGTGCAGGAGTACGTGGGCAGTACGCACGGCGTGGTCAAGCAGCTGCACACGGCTCATGGGTCACAGGTCCTGAGCGGTCCGCTGGGGCAGGTACAGGCGGACCTTGAGGCACTGGAGGGGCGGTTTGCCGCCTTTGCTGCCAGCCAGGTGCAGCTGACGGGTGCCCTGGAGGGGCTGCAGCGCGTGGCGGACAGACTGGCGGAGCTGGAGACACGCGGCTGGGTCATGGCGGGCAACCTGGCGGCTGTGGGGCAGACCATTCCAGCCATTGCTGGTGCGCGGGTGCAGACGGCTGCTCTGGTGACTGCACTGCTCAGCGCGCGGGATACTCACGGGCATGTAAGCAGTCGTTTCCCCGTGCTGTTTGCATGTGTGTTTGGTGTGCACAGCCCAGCTCAGGTCCCTAGAGCGCAGCCTCCAGGGGCGGCTCGAGTCGTGCTGCAGCCAGCTGGCCGCCCTGGGCAAGGTGCTGGCTGACATGGCGCGCGCGGACAAGCAAGATACCAAGGACCCCTTCGCAGGTGCGCGGCTGCATGAGGAGGGTCTGCCAGGGGTGCAGATGCCGATGGATGGAGTGCTTGCAATGCATCTCGCACGCCTCTGCTCGCCCTGGGCGTGCAGGCAGCAACGCACCGGCGGTCAAGCTGCTGGAGGCCAAGGTCGAGCTGTTGAGGGGCGCACTGGCCAACGTCGCTCGAGGGATGCAGGATGACTTGAACCGCAGCGATGGGCGGTCGTAGCGCTAGGTTTGCGGACCCTACCGTCCCTGCGCGGGCTCGGAGTTGACACTCCTCAACGGGGTTATTCATTTATTGAGCTGTACGTGATAGAGGCTCCTGGTTTGGCTCCTGGTTTGGCAAGGTGTGCGCAAGTGGACCTCTGCCGGTGCACGCAACGCGCCCCGGCCCCCCACCTCCCACCGCCTGGCCCCCACATCGAAAGGCCACGCTGCGCCACACGCTGCCACGGCCCCACCAGCCCCCTGGCCACCAACGCAAGCCCCTCCCCGCATGTCGTTGCAGCTCGCAGCGAAGCAGAGAGTGCCGGTGTAGTTGCGAACTGTGGCGAGCTCCTGTGTCGTCGGCGGAGGCCAAGGCCAGGACTGCGAGGTGCGTGCGTGCGCGGTTGACGACAGCCATTACAGCGGCAGGCCAGGAGCAAAGGCAGCGCTGCAGCACGCGCATCGGCCAGAGGGGAGGCGCACTAGCCACGACAGCGTGTTAGCCGCCGCTCGCTCTGCTCTGGCAGCTGTTGCTGCTTCGCCATCTGTTCCAGGAACCTGTCGAACGCCAGGACGCCGATCAGCACGCAGCGCGCTGCCCGATTGGTGCTGTCAGCCAATGCGATGGGTTGCAGGCTCTCCTTGTGTTTTCAGACGTGTCGCTGTTCGTGTCTTCTCCCTCGCGCAGGAGCCTGAGAGCGGCGCCGCGCCAGAGGTTCAAGCGGGTGATCAAGGGCCGCCGTTGACACAGGACACCGAGCACTCGGACGCCATGCTCGCAAAGCAGCCCACCGTCGGGGTCGCCAAGGCCAGGTGCGGCAGGAGCTAGCGGCAAGCTCAGCGCCAGAGCAGCTTGGGGACCCTGCACCGGAGCCAGTGGTGTAGACGCTGTCGCCAGTGTCGCTGTTGTGCGTGCAGGTCGTCCAACGCCACCGCGGCCATCGCGCCTCGTCCTCGCAGTGAGTGCGCACCACGGCGAGGGGCTGCTCTGCGTTGTGCTGCCGGGTCGCAGCGGGGGAGCGAGCATCCTCAGAGGGGGGTGAGCGAGGAGAGCGACGCCCGCGCGGCGGCCGGCGAGTGCGGTGCGAAAGTCGCAGCCTCCGGAGGGGAAGGAGAACGACTGTCCAACATTGTGTGCATCCGCAGATGTTGCTGCCAGCGCCGCTGCGCCAGCGACGACCGCTTGGGCGTCGTGGGACCGCTGGATGACCACGCGCACGCCGGTTGAGGCGCTGGGCAACGCGGAGAAGAAGTCCCTGGCGTGAGTGTGCCGCCTATGCGCGGGCATGGCAATCATCAGCAGGGGTAGCAGCAGGAGCTGTTGGATCGCGTGTCCTGGGCGCGCGCGGCACCGTCATCCCCGACTCTTACCTGCACACGTCGCACCGCAATGGATGTGGCTTGCTACCGTGACTCTCCTGTTGCTCAGGGAGATTGCCACCGTCATTGGCAAGTCGGCCGTGGGCTACAAGCCCAAGTTCAGCGTGCCCCACGAGGCGCACACCAGCACCTTCAAGCTGCAGCACGTGGACAAGATTCAGGTGCGCCGCCAGGTGTCCCGTGGGCAGCAGCAGCGACGCACTGTCAAGGCGCACGGGGACCGCTGACTTTCACCACCCTGTGCTGCCCATGCCTTGTCCCTTGTCCCCATCCCTACACCAACAGATCAAGGAGCTGCCCAAGGACCTGCACGACAAGCTGGAGGCCATTGGCGCCGCCACGCTCAAGGTGGGGCAGGGGGGAGGGCAGCAGGGCGTGCGCAGCCGTGAGGCAGGCAGGGCTAGTGCAGCACGCCCACCCGTGCTGTGTGTGTGTGTGTGGGCCGTGGTGGTGCAGGGTGCGCTCAACCTGGAGGGAGAGCTGGACTATGGCAACGTGTGCTTCACCACCACGGACATTGACGGCGCCCTGTCCGTCACGGGACTCACGCTGCAAAAGGTGCGCGGCATGGACCAGCCTGGCCACAGGGTGGACGGTGGCTGCACCAGGGTGGCGCCGACTGCCATTGCGTTCACCTCTGCTTGCGCACCCGACTTGCATGTGCAGGGCAGCGAGAAGAACGCCGTGGTTGTGTTTGTGGCCACTGAGACGGAGCGCCAGGCCAGCTGGTCGCGCCTGGACGGCCTTATCCTGCACTGGGCCTGCGGCACGGCGGCAGGCGGCACGTGGAGCATGCCACCAGAGGGGTGGAGCGCTGTGCCCAGCAAGGCCAAGGACGCGGGTGCGCCTTGAAGAGTGCAGTTGCACGTTGACGTGGAGATTCCAGGCGGACTGAGCACACCTTGCACGTCGCCATCTCCTTGGCCCGCAGGCGGCGCGTGGCAGTGCCAGTTTGAGAAGCAGATGGTGGGCAGCAACGAGGTCATCTACACGCTGGTGCTGCAGGTGCCCCTGCGTGGGGTGCTCAAGTCGGGTGGCCTGGTGTTCGTGCTTAAGGCAACCGCCAACCAGGCAGACAAGTGGTGCACGGGGCCAAGCTTGCACGCGGAGGGCTGGCTGGCTCTGTTTGACGCTCATTGGATGTGCCTCACTAATGGCTTATTGCTTGCCACCCTGGCTGCAGGTGGCTCAAGGACGCCGACACGGACAAGGACTTTTTCCTTGACGTCCAGAAGCTGCCCATCACCAAGCTCTGAAGCAGCGCGCCTGCCAGTGCAGCGCCAGGGGACCACGGGCTGTGCACGCACGCACGCCCCTTTCACCTGACCGTCCAGTTGACCCACCCAGGGACACCTCACGGATCGCACTCCTCTTCATCCTGCTTGGCGCGGTTGTTGTCACCACGCAACGCGCACCAACGGACGTCGTATGTGGCACCGTGTGCCCCTTCGGTCATTTATTGGCATCAGCAAGCCCCGGACGCGGACACGTGTGTTGTTGCACTTCACTGAGTTGTCGGCACGGATGAAACTGCAAGCACCGGAGGACCCCGCTCTCTCTCTCTTTCTCTCCCTCTCCACTCTCCACTCATCGCCAAAACTGCATGGAGCAAAATGCTCCTCAATGGGTGTCCAGAGCATGAAGACAGGTGATGATACAATCAGCGCGCTCAGACCTTTCCGTCCATGCCGTCCAACAGGCCCGACCACATGCCTTCCTCAGGAGGCAGCTGAGCCGCAAGCTGGGCCCAGGGCGGGCTGCCCATCCCACTCCCGCGCACACGCCCGTCCTTGCGGAGTGACACGTACAGGCCCCGCTCGGTGGTGGCCTTGCTGCTCAAAGACACCTGCTGGGTAAACCTGCGCGTCGAACGCGGGGCACAGCAGCGACACACGAGGGTCAGGTCACAGCCAGCCAGCCGTTGGTCGTGCGTTGCATTGCTCATCCATGCCTCACCAGGTCTTCCATTGGTCCAGGCCCGTGGCCGTGGCGCGCCACCTGAGGTCCTCTTTTGCCGGGCCAGCAAGCACCGCCGCATCACCAGCCTCCTCTGCAGGCAAGCCGCACGAGTCAGGAGCACAATGGAGGTCCAGTAACCAGCACAAGGCAGTTCCCCCGTCTAGAGCCCCTGGCGTGGCCCTGCTCACCGTAGATGGGCAGCGTGACGACCAGCACGCCCCTCCGCTGAAGCTCTGCACGGTACGGCTCCGCGCTGGCCAGCGCCTCCCGCACCTGCATGGTGCGACGCAACCCACCACGTCGCTGCTGTGGGCTCTAGGCGCCTCACCACCCACCAGGCGGCTGCGGGCTCTAGGCACCGCACCTCCCGCTCTGCTCTGCACACTGCACGGCCATGCCATGGCCCCAGGGTGCGTACCATGACGCACTGCCCCGCACCTGTGCCTGCGTGCCGGCGCACACCACCACGCGCACGCTGCCCCTGAGCTGCCCCAGCCTCAGCTTCTTGCCGTTGGCCAGCTGCACCGCGCACTCGCTGAGGCTCTCTTCCCTGGTCAGGCGCGCCATCTGCTTGTCCCGGGCCTTGAGATCGCGCGACACGCCCCAGGCAAAGAAGCCCGCAGCCCCGGCGTCAATTGCCAGGTTTGTGAGCACGTCCGTGAGGGGCAGGGCGTTGGGCGCGTGGCCCAGCGCACCGATCAGCTGAGGCACGCTGACCAGGAAGCCCACGCTGGCGCTGACAACGAAGAAGCCCCCAAACACCAGGCGCACGGAGCGCCAGGGTGCCTCGGCCTCGCTCCGCAGCCGCACTCGGTCCTCAGCGGCGAAGGTGCCACTGCGGCATGTGCAGGACGCCAGTGTTGCAAGCTTGCAGGTCCGTGCCGTGTGGCCAGTCGTCGTCCTCCCACACGGCGTGTGGTCCACACCTGTGCAGGCCTCCCACCACGCACGCACCTGCTCAGTGGATCAGCTGCCTTCCGCTTCTCTTCCACAGTGGCAGTGTCGTTCTGTGCGCGAGCAACTGTGGCCAGTGGCCGGCGCCGAGCCACGCAGGCCGGCCGATCGTGGATGCTCCTGCAGCTTGTCGAGCCCGCTCCGCATCGCTGAAGCTGCTGGCCGCTCGAGCGCATCGCCGTGTTCATCTTGCGGACTAGCCAGGTGTGCGAGACGGAGGAGGCGCGGAGAGCGAGGTGCGCATGAGGTCTTACCGAGTACGAGCAGCGGAATCTGCTGTAGAACGTGATAGCAAGCCTTGATAGCAGCTAGCAAGGCACTAGGAGCGTGGCAGGCATGGCACGGCACGGAACGCCTGCGGGATGAGCGCCACGCGTGCGGTGCCCAGCAGCAGCAATGGCGCAGCGCAGAAGGAAGGCACGGCCACGCCTACATCGCAGCACACCAGGCTACGCGCAGTGCAGGTGCTGCCGGGCCTCTGGCTGGGCAGCGCGGCGGATGAGGCGCAGCCGCTGGCAGCGCTGCGGCAGATGGGCCTCACACACGTCCTGCAGGTGCGCTTGCTTTGCCTGAAGACCACCGCTTCACCAGGCGGGTCAGACAGTTCAACAGGTGGTTCTGATGGTGACGGTCCCCGGTGTGATAGCGCGCCCCACTCGCACCCGGCAGGTGGCCTGCGAGGTGACCCCGAGCCACGTCCCAGGCGAGCCCCTGGCGTACCTGCGCCTGCCCCTGGAGGACCTGGATCATGAGGACCTGCTGTCCGCCCTGCCCGCCGCCTTTGGCTTCCTGGACAGTGCGCTCGCTCAGGGTAAGGGACGCTGCGGCTGGGGCTGGTGCTCGGGCTGGTGCACCCTGCCCTGGTGCACCCCTCGATGATGATAATGGCACCACCTTGTGTGTGCTCCCGCAGGCGGAGCCGTGCTGGTGCACTGCCTGATGGGCGTGTCGCGCTCAGCCTCCGTGGTGATGGCCTACATGATGCGGCAGCAGCAGGGCAGCTTCCTCCCCACGCTCACGCGCCTGCGCGCGCTACGCCGGGTGGTCAACCCTAACCTAGGGTTCAGACTGCAGCTGCAGCTCTTCCAGGAGCACGGCTGGGCCGTTCACCCCTCGTGGTGGCGCGGGTGGGACCTGGCCCAGTTTGTGGCCGAGCGCGCCCGCCGTGCGGCCATTGAGGACGGGGCCCTGCTGCTGCTGCTGGGGGGCACCGTCAGGGGTGCGGCCAAGACAGAGGCACCCCTGCTCATGACTGACAGCGCGCCCAGCAGCCCTGCCGCAGCCCCTCGCTCCAAGTCCACCACTGACATCTGGGACCCCAGGGCATGGACCTCACACCAGGACGATGATGAGGGGGAGGACGCTTCCCTGCCCGTGCTCACCTGGGAAGGGAGCGCTGCAGCACTTGACAGTGCTGGTGTGGCACAGCGGCAGCAGGACGGGGCACAGCTCGGCCAGCCTGAGGAGCTCGCCAAGGTGCTGCTGCAGCTGGAGCAGCAGCACACTGCTGCCACCCTGCTGGCCCTCCCGAGCCTACCCCCACCCCCACCACAGCCTGCACCTGCACCTGCTACCCAGCAGGTAGGTGTACCGGCACTGTCCACCTACACAGCCGCCCGCAGGCACTCGCAGCCAGGCGCCGCCAGCAGCAGGATGGCACCAAGCCGTGCCGCCTACCACGCGCCACCTACCACCACCCACACTCACACGCCCAGCCACCCTGACGGTGTGTCCCACATGGAGGTGCTCCCCCTGGCCGTGACGCTCAGTGGCCCCGTGCCGCCCCCCCTCCACCACCACCCGCTGCCCCCCTCCAACCAGCACCAGACACCAGTTGAGGCCCAGGCAGTGGACGTGGTGCACCTAGCTCACGAGCTGCTGCAGCTGGCAGCCGCGCCCCTCCCTGGTGATGCGTCCCTGGGAGCTGGCTCGGGAAGCAGCGATGGCGCCAGTGGGCGTGTCAGTGAGTCGGGCCACACAGCACTCCAGGGACCCGTGCCACTACCCGTGAGCAGCAGCAGTGCGGCGGGTCGACCGGTGCCCTTGATCAGGCACCTGTCCGCAGGGGGGGCCAACAGACGGCGCCGCTTCCAGGCCCCTCCTGGGGACGGCAGCAGCACGCAAGCATCAGACGGGCTGGAGGGGGAGGGGGGGCTACAACCCAGCCTGCGTGCCCCAGGCGTGGACGCGATGACCATGGTGTCCCCGCCCCGTGGAGGAGCAGCACTGGGCAGCAGCGGCAGCAGCGCCTGGCAGTCACGCGGCAACAGCAGGGAGGGGCATGTGATGAGCGCACCGCACCAGCAAGGACCCGGCCCCGGCCCTGGCACTGCAGGCAGCACAGCGCCCGCCACACCTCAGTCCGCATGGAACGGCCGGCCCGCCCTGCACCACCACTCGCCCAGCACCTCAGTGCTCCCACCTGCGCGCTCACACCTGCTGCCTCCCCTACACGCCTCACCTGCCCACAGCCCCCGCACTGCCACAGCGCCCCATGGGCCTGCAGGCACCCAGGCCCTCGCCCTCACAGCACCACCTGCACCTCTGTCAGGACTGTCGCTGGTGCTGCAGGGCAGGAGCAACTCATACACGGGCACACTCGCCACACACATCACGCCCCCGTCCCCACCCCCGCCACCTGGAGGGAGTCAAGGGGAGGACGGCACTACCACCACCAAGGTGACCCAGCCCACCATGAGGGCAGGTGCCTCCTCACCGTCCTCCTCTCCCAGCCTGCCCGCACAAGGCGCCCCGTCGGTGCGTGCGTGGCCCACGCTGCAGCTCCCCGGTTCACCTCACAGCGACAGCGGGGCGCCAAGCACTTCGCTGCAGGGCAGCCGCACACCCAGCAGCACTGGAGGGGGCGACATGGCGGCAACAGGGAGGTCTCCGAGGCGAGGGGGCAGGGCCAGCGTGGGGGGAGGGCGGGGGGATGTGAGTGATGGGGCCAGCAGCCCGACGTCAAGCCCCTCCCAGGTGCACGTGACCTCAGGGCAACGGCATGCCACCAGCATGAGCGGCGACGGCACTGACCCCTCCACCCCCGTGATAAGCGCCCTCAGGGCCCCACCAGCCCCGCCGCACATTGGGCTAGCTGGCAGGGTGGAGCGTTCACCTGCCAGCAGCAGCAGCCGTGAGGCGCCTGGGCCCAGTGGGGGCCGCAGCCAGGTAGACATGCCCCCTCCTGCCTCCGCCTCAACCAGACCAGCAGCTCCAGGCCAGCACAGCGCGTCACCACGTGTGCCTCCACTGCCCAGGCCCAATTCAGGCGGCGGCAGCAGCAAGCACTCGCCCGCAGCGGGTCCAGCGCACCTCTCCAACCGGAGCAAGCCCTCACTCACCCTGCCCACCTGTGGGCTGGCCAACGTCAGCACCTCCTCTCCAGGGTCAGGGTACAGCCCCATGCGCTCCGCCCTCACGCACCAACAGCGGGAGCAGCAGCAGCGGGAGCAGTCCCCGGTGCTTTCTCCCGCCCCTGCCTCCCCCAGGCTACCCACACAGGGATCTGGCGCCATGCTGCTGGCAGGCAGCAGGTCGCCGCGTGCGGGTGCAGGCCCTGGCAGTGCGGGTGACCAGCTGCGTGATCCTGGAGAGCTCTCACGCTTCTCACGCAACAGTGACCTCCTCCTCCTCCCTGGCAGTGCCGCACCCGCACGCCCCGCAGCCCACCAGGCGCCACAGCAGCAGCCGCACCCGGCCGTCGTGTCAGTGGGGTGCACACCGTGCATTAGGTCGTGGAGTGTGGACGCATTGCAGCCGCTCTGCGCCCTGCCCTCCCCTCCCGGCGCTCCACCACCAGTCACTGCCACGTCATCAGGCGTGAGCACACCCCAGCGGTCAGTGCTCATCATGCAGGCGCCGTGTGTTGCCGTGGAGCTGTCGCCAGGCTCCCAGCAGGCCACACCACCCAACAGCGTGCTGCACCTGGCCGCACCTCACGCGCCTCAACTCATCGGACCCACAGCCCCTCCGCCCCATGGCAGTGCATCTGGAAGTGCGTATGGGGGCGGCACACCTCTCACAGGCCTCGCATTGTCAGGAGCACCTCAGGCTGGTGGTGAGGGCCAGTGGGGGCGCACCGACAGCGTGGCGGCCACTACCGGGGACGACGACCTGGTGGAGCGACTCATGGACATGGCACTCAACTCGCTACCTCCGGCCATGCTCCTGGAAGCCACCCCTGCCCACCCCACCCGCACAGCACCTCGTGGGGATACGTCTGTCAGTGTGGCAGGCAGTGTGAGTGAGGCTCCTGGCGGCGGACCACCAGACCCACACCTGGGGAGCGTGGATGGGAGGGGGACGCCGGTGCCGCCCTGGCCACACTACCTCGTGCTGCAGCCTCTCAGCACACCATCAGCGCTGCAGTCTGACTTGACATCAGGCCTGTGATGCCGGAGCGCACGTAGTTGCACTGGACTCAAGAACTGACCGAAGTTGCTTTTGCTTCCAGAACCCTGCTGTTGTTGCCCTTGCTGCTGTTTTCTTGCGCTGCTGCCTGCCGTTGCCATGATGCTCCGTCCCTCAAATTGCATGTGGTGGTCCACAGTTGTATACGTCCAAGTATCGTGATGGCAGGCAGGATATGCCCCACCCACTCCAACAGCTCGCGTCCCGCCGGCGTCGCTCCTGCTGGGTGGGGTCGGCGAAGCGCTGCACACGCTGGCGCGCACTGGCACAGACGTGTGCTAATCTCCTGCCCCTCACAGCGCTGTGCCGGCAGTGGCAGCGTCCTTCCCAGGACTGCGGCCACCTGAGGGCACCCCAGTCACGCCGCTGCCCCCGCCTCCGCTGCGCTAGCGTCACTCGTCTAGTAGGCCTCGGGCTTGATGAGTCCCGGCAGGTTCCGCGCCACCTCCACGTCGTTGGACTTGTAGCCCATCAGCCGGTCTGCGGCGATGCATGCGGCCAATGCACGCGAGCAGGCGGAGGAGCTGATTGTGAGGCGCCCCGCCGGTCGCCACCTGCCCCACCCCAGGCCTGCAGCTGGACCTGCTCATCCCCATCCCCAGCGGAGCACTCACAAGAGCTGTCCACCAGGCCCCACATGAGGCCAGTCTTGCCGAGCAGCAGAGCGCCAAAAATCATGCCCGGCTTCTGCCAGTGCGCCACCGAGCCTGCGTGCACATGCATGAGGCACGGTGCCAGCGCTGCTGCTCGTGCCGCTGCTGCTCGTGGCCCTGAAGGCGCTGCTGCAGGCGCTGCTGGTGATTGCGACTGCTTGGGTCCGATCGGCACGCCCCGAGCGCGATGCGCGGACGCAGAGGGCAGCGCGCACCTCGCCAGTAGCCCAGGCCAGCGCCCGCCAGCGCCATTCCCGCTGCAAGGCCCATGGCGCTCGGCCTCAAGTTGCCGACTGCGAGCACACACCCACACACGCCGTCGCGCGATGCGGTCAAGCTGGCAAGTAGCTGCGTCCCTGCCATGTGCGCTCGTCCAGCGTCCGCCACGCACCGACTTGCGCAATCGTGGGGTCGGGGAAGATGACGGGGAACGAAGGCTGCTGCAGGATGACCTTGTAGCCAACCTTGGGCGCCTCATAGTACTGGGGTGGCTCGGGCCACACCATCCTGCGAACGCGCTCCGGGCTCCTCCTCTCCCTGGCCTGGGGTTCGACCTCTGGAGCTGCAGCTGCGCAGCTGGGCGGCCGAGGAGAAGCACGCTTTCCCTACTGCTGCCTAATCCACGCTTGACCTGCCCCCTGAGCCAGGCGTGGAGCTGCCGACGGGCGCCACGAGGGGCATACCGTGCATGCGTGCGTCACGGAGCAGCACCGCCACCACATTCGCGCATTGGCCTGGCTGATGGTGGCATCGCGCACTCTGGCAGCTCAGCTGCGCGCCCTGTGCCATCTGAGGCCATCTGCGCACACGTTCAGACCGCCGCCGCACGTTCACCTTGGACGCACGTGTGGCGCCGCGAGCATGCGCAGCCTGGCCAGCAATGCCTCACCGGCATCAACAGCAGGCGCTACAGGACGCAGCCCAGGCAGAGGCGTCCTCTATGGTGAGCCTCCGCGACGAGCGTGCGGTGATCGTGCGCCTCACCTCTCTGGCTGCTGATGCTGCGCCCCAAACGGTGTGCATGCTGTCCATGCGCGCAGCGTGCAATGTGTACGTGTCAGAAGGCCAAGACGAGCAGTGCATCCAGCAGCTGCAGGCCGTGGCTTCGGGGACGCCTGGCGTGCTGCTGGCCTGGACCTTTGTGGACCGGCCCTATCACCGCACGGGCTTCACGCTCGCCAGCTGGGACAGCACAAAGGTGCGGCACCAGCACTCTGCCGCAGCAGCCATGACTGGGATGCAGGCACACGTGCTCACGCCTTGCATAGCGCGTTTCGTGGTGATTTGGTGCAGCTGGGTGAGGCGGCGGTGGCCCTCAGTGCCGCTGCACTGGAGCGGCTAGACCTCAGACGGCACGTGGCCACGCACCCACGCCTTGGCGCCGTGGACCACATCTCCCTGCACCCCATTCCCCTCAGCCCTCAGCCACCAACGCCACAACAGGAGGAGTCAGAGGGATGGCCCAACGGCATGGGCCAGGCTGCAGCGGCGGCAAGGATGATTGCTGAGCGGCTCAGTCAGGCGCCCTGGCACGTACCAGTGTACCTGTACGGGTATGCACACCCTGGCCAGAGGAAGCTGGCTGATGTGCGACGCGTGCTTGGCTACTTCAAAGCGTCCGGTACTGCTGGTCAATCTTCTGCGGGTGGGCCATCGATCGATGATGTCAGGCAGCAGCAGCAGCAGCAGCAGGAGGCAGCCCTCCCGCATGCAGCCACCTGGCAGGGTGGCCTGGCCTTCTCTTCAGGCACGGACAGCGCTGCAGGGCCGCATTCGTCGGCCACAGCGCCGCCTGCCGCAGCAGCACGGCAGCAGCAGCGATGGGCGGCAACAGTGGACAAACGAAGTCAGACTGGAGAGCTGCTGCCTGAACCTGCCGACTATGGGCCTGGCACAGCGCACCCAGCGTGGGGCGTGCTGACGCTGGGCGCTCGTCCGTGGATGGCAAACTACAACGTGCCCCTGCCCAGGCCATCTTCACGCACACCAGCACGACCTCGGACAAGAGCAACCTCATCCGCTCACGAGCAAGGGTCCGGCGACCTTGAAGAGCTGCTACAAGCAGGTGGGCCACGTGTGGATGGATGGTCAGGCACAGCTTCTTCCTCTTTGCTCACTGGTCCTCACACGTGCATCTTGCTGCTGTTCCCTCGCTGCGTTCAGGAAGGAAGATTGCGCGTCTAACGAGCGAGCGCGGCGGCGGTCTGCCTGCTGTGGAGGTGAGGCAGCAACGGCGCCAGCGTGCCACTGCGTCAGTGCTGTGACAAGCTTGGGTATGAGGGAGCGCTACACCTCACCGCTACACCGCCCTGCGCAGGCCATGGCGCTGGTGCACGAGGGGGGCACGGTGGAGGTGGCGTGCAACCTGCTGGACCCCAGCCGCTCCTCGGCCGAGCAGGTGCAGGTGCGTGGGGTTCTGCTGGTGCTGCACGTCCTCCTGCGTCCTGTGCCCAAGGCGTTACCCTGGCGTGCACCTCGCGCAGGCGCTGGTGGCGCGGCTGGCACAGGAGCACGGGCTGCAGGCAGGACAGGGCTACGTGACCAACCTCTCGGCCGACAAGTTGCTGGACCTGGCGGCGGATTCTTAGGGCGTGAGTTCCGACACTGTAAACGGTGCCGGAGCGATTGGCGGAGCACATCGAGAGAGAGAGAAGCCTTCGCAACGCTCACTTGTACACAACGCAATGCGCCTAGAGCGCCGAGTCCTCTAGCAGCCACTACCGAGCCTTTGCAGACGCGACCCTTTGCTCGAGAGGCGCTCACGGGCAACAAGCAGGCGTCCACGCCGAATGAACCCAGTGGAGCACGCAAGAGATGGCAGCAAACAGCGGCAGCGCTCAGCTCCTGCAGCGGCGCAGCCACCGAGAGTGGCCCCTCTGCCCAGCGAAAGAGGGAGCAGCGGGATCGAGTGGCGCACCACCACGGCGTACAGCAGGTGTGCACGCTACCCACAGTGTGCGCCAGACGTGCGGCAATGGGTTTCCTGGCCTCCTCGAGACGCCGCGCCGTGCCTCATTGTGCCCCGCGCCTCCACTGTGCGCAGCCTGGCAATCGCGTGCCTCTGGCTGCTGCAGCAGCTGCTGGTCGTCGTCCTCGGCCGCGGCGCTGAGGTGCGCTTGCGGGAC
The DNA here is from genome assembly GCA_004335735.1 of Chlorella sp. KRBP. NCBI lineage: Eukaryota > Viridiplantae > Chlorophyta > Trebouxiophyceae > Chlorellales > Chlorellaceae > Chlorella > Chlorella sp. KRBP. The sequence continues at coordinate 22,558 of QAXK01004004.1, read as the reverse complement.
ACCAGCATCACGTCAACAATGACAAATGGCCCTGCCAGGAACAGATTGCCTGGTGGCAGCATCAAGGCGTTGAGCGTGTGTGCCGCCTCTACTGGCTGCAGGGCCGCCAGCGCTGGTACGAGGGCAGCACGGCGGCCTTCGCGGCGTGCGGGATGGTGAACCTTCTCACCTGGGCGTGGGCGCAGCGCCGCCACGCCACCAGGGAGGCTGTGCAGAGCCTGGAGCGCTTGCAGGTGCGGTGCAGGGCGGTGTCTGGTGAGGAGGGTGAGGCCGGGCATCACCGCGGCGTCGCGGCGCGATAGTTGGCAACACGCATCTCGCCCTCTGCACATGCAACAACAACAACAACAGGTGGTGCGGGACCTGAGCGCGGCCGTCAGCCGCAAGGACGCCCTGCTGGCCGTGGTGGGCCACGAGCTGCGCACGCCGCTCCACGCCATCACCGACCTGGCCACAGCGCTCTCCAACGGCGCAGGTGCGTGCGGGCATGCACTCACCCGGTGGAGGCCTGCCAGCCAATGGCAGTGAGTGTGAGCCACACTGCATCCTCACCTGCATCTTGCCTCGCCGCCTTGGTGTCCGCAGCCGGGCAACTCACCCCACGGGCGCACGAGTGGCTGTCCACCATCAAGGCCAGCGCCGCGCACCTCATGGGCGTGGCGGACGACCTCGCCACGCTGCGCACAAACCCAACAGCAGGGACCACCATCAAGCAGGTGCTTGCCTTGCCCTGGGGCCAGCGGGACAGACTTGTGGGCACAGAGCGTCATGCCGGGATGGGAGTCCTGCAAGCGTGCAGGTGCTTGGCTGGGCATGCCGACACCTCGTGTGCTGACGTGCGCTGCGTGGTGTGTGCTGCTGTGGGCGCAGGAGGTTGTGCTGCTGGATGACGTGATGGATGACGTGCTGCGCACCTTGCTGCCACGCGCTGGGCAGACCATCACGCTCGAAAAAGTGAGGATTGCGCCAGGTGCTGGCCAGGGGAGCAAGCACAGCCTTGGCGCAGTGCTGTGGGCGCATCTGTGCGCTTGTGGCCCCTCTGGTAATGTGAGCAGCTGATGCGATGCGTGTGTGCACGCACTTGTACTGTGCAGGTGACTCACGCACGCCTGCCTCCCCTGGTGGGCGACCGGCGGCGCCTGGTGCTGGCGCTGTCCAACCTGGTGGCCAACTCGATCCAGTTCACCAACAAGGTGCGCTCCCTTGGGAGACTGTGGGTGTGCAGGCACCTCCAGCGTTGCTCAAGCAGCAAGTGCCGTGCGTGCCCCTCACCGTCACTGTGGTGTGTGCCTGCACCTCCCTGTCGTGCCTGCAGGCGAGTGAGGGTCGCGTGGTGGTCAAGGCATACCCAGACCTGGGCGCGCGCCACGTGGTGATCAAGGTGGTGGACAACGGGGCCGGGCTCACGCCGCTGCAGCTGGCACGCATCAACGACGCAGCACAGGCGGCACAGGTGGGCACTGGGGGTGTTGTCAGGCTTGGCAGGCGTCAGCGGCAGCTGGTGCAGCAGCAATGGCAGGGCGTTTCAACGCTTAACCTGTGAAGCGGAGCTGCAACTCGCCGTGCGCAGGCTGACGTGCCAATCAAGGCGTCATCAGGCCTAGGCCTGGGCCTTCCCATCACTTTCCAGGTGGTGTCTGCACACGGTGGCACGGCGCGCGTCACCAGCCCTGGCGTGGGCGCCGGCAGCACGGCAACGCTCAAGCTGCCGCTGCTGCAGCCAGCCACCGACGCGCGCCTCAGGGACGCCTTCACGTGAGTACAATCCTGCACCATGCAGTCTCGCGCACTGGTGCTCTGCCATTCTGCATGCGACAGCATCGTGATGAGGTTCTTTTCCTTTGTTGACGTCGTGGCCCTGGTCCCTGCGCTGCAGGTGTGCGTACCAGAGGCTAGGCTATAGCGTGGAGCAGCTGCTTTCCCCAGAATTGGCGCGCAGCGAGGGACGCTTCGTGCCCACCTTTGTGCAGCTGCCACCCTCTGCATCACCTGCCACCCCAGCCACTGCCCCAGCTGCAGCACCCGCTCCCACCGTCACGACCACGGGTCATGCCAGCACTGACCAGCAGCAGCCGCAGGAGGTGCGTCCGCTGCAGCGCAGCAGCAGTGAGGGTAGCCATCTCGTCCCCCTCCTGCACCGTCAGGCCTCGTACCCGCCTCAGCACACGCTGCCCCAGCAGCCCCCCGCCACCACCACCACCACCACGCGCACCAGCGGTCAGTGGCTCAACACCTCGGCACCCACCAGTGGCAGCAACCTGCACACTGCTTCCGTCGCACCCACCGCTGCCGCCGCAGCCGCTGCTGTAGCATCGCACCGGCAGCAGACGCCCCCCTCTGGTGCCTCAGCGCCAGGTGGCACTGGTCACGACTCGTTGGCCGCGTGGGAGGCCTACGCCGCACAAATGGGCTACTCTGTCCCCAAGCTGCACGGCGGCAGCAGCACTGCAGCGCCACCATCACAGGCCGCAGCCCGTGTGACGCACGTCAACGCGCCCGTAGTGGCGGCGGTGGGTGGCCCCCAAGCAGCACCAGCAGGAGGTGTGGGGCAGCGCAGCGCCTACCACTCCCTGCACGCCAACCTGGCCCAAGTGGCGCTCAGGCTGCAGCAACAGCAACAGCAGCAACAGCAGCAGCAACTGCAGCAGAGCGGGGGCATCGCCACGCTGTCTCAGCGCATGGGCGGGTCGTACCGCCTGAGGTCGGGCTACGTCAAGAGCTCAGCCTGCAGCAGCACGCGCATTTCCATTGAGGAGGGGGACGAGGAGGAACAGGAGGGAGACGACAAGCCATCCAAGCCACCACCCGCACCCGCACCACTGGTCAAGGGCCCCACCCCTCAGGCCCCCGGGTGCTCCCCCGCTCAGACCGGCGCGCTGTCGCGGCTCTCCGTCAGCAGCGGCTGCAGCGCCGCCAGCAGCCAGCGGGGCAGCGTCGAGGTGGTGAGCACGCCCACAGCGCAGGCGGGGGAGGGCGCTCGCACCTCTGACGACCTGCGCCCCCAACACCATCATCAGCAGGTGCAGGACCGCGCGACAGCCCTGCTGCTGCAGAGGGCCGCCGTCATTGCGCTGCAGCAACAGCAGCAGCTGCTGCAGCAGCAGCACCAGCAGCAGGTGGCGCTGATGGGCGTGGCGTACCCGTCACCGGTCACCTCCAGCACGCACACGTCGTCCTCGGCACCCGCAAGTGAGTGGCTGTGGCGGTCTGGGCATGCTGCTCTCACACTCGCACTGGGGCATGTTGATTGCGGCTATGACCACGCATGCAGTTGCTGTGGTACTGATGAGCTTTGTATTCATCTTTGTATTGTGATGTCCGCAGGCAGCTCGGCCAACGCCACGTCCCAACAGGCTGGCGCGGCGAGCACCACCGAGTGGGAGGGCTACCTGGTGTCCGGGGGAGCCTCCCTGGCCCCAGCCCCCACCACTGCCACCACCACCAAGAGGGTGGCGCCGGCGGTCATGGCGGCCAACGCACGCATGTCACTGCAGGTGCGCCGCTCGCAGCGCGTGAAACTGCCGCATCATCTGACATGCTCTAGGGCAGCAGAGCCGGCATACAGTAGGCCGACGTGGTGTGTCAGCACAGGCCTGCCCCTCACGTGGTGTGCTTCCTCCCTGTGCATGTGCGTACACGTGTCCGCAGGGCAGCATGGTTGATCATCTGCACGCGCGCGGCCACTCCCTGGACCCTGCCTGGCATACGTGGGTGGCGCGCCCCCCCAGCCCGCCTGACAGCGGCTCCCTGCACCCGACCCAGCCCTCCACCTCCGGCCAGCGGGGCGACGTGCACGCTGCAGCGCCACGCAAGTGAAAAAAGCTTATGTAGAAAAGAGGCTGCTGTGACACTCAGCCCTGCTTACTTGTCAGATGCGATTGAGATACTTTTTGGGGTTGGGGATCCGATAGCTTGCTGGTCAGCGATAGGTTTACAGGTCAAGCGAGTGAGTTTGGGGTGTTTGGAGGTAGGAGCGCGCAGCAGCAGCAGCGGTGGCCCACAGCGGACCTGCGGGCACTATAGTAGTAGTGCCGAGACGTGCGGCCCCCTCATTGATGATGATCATATTGGCCAGGAGACTCCAGCAACGAGGGTGGCTTTTGAGAATGATGCGTAAGTTATCCTGGCTTTATGGGCTGCTGACCCCCACGAAAACAAGTGCTGGAGAGCGTGACGCTGCTGCACCTGGCCCTGAGAGTCTGGCCGTGCAGGCACACCTGTCGTTTGAGACGGATTCTCTTCCGAGTCGTCCTCGTCTTGGCACGCCCCGCCTTTTGCCCGGGCTCGTGTCGTTTGCAGCAGCAGCAGCATCAGACTGTGTGCCGGGAGCTCGCTGGGCCCCCATGATGAGGTCCTCCCCTGGTGCCCTGCGGAAGGCAGGGCAGGGGAGGGACCCAGGGGACGCACTCCCTGGCTTCACTGCATCCACTGCACGCATCACCATGACCGATCAACTGACCGTTGCCCCATGGCGCACGCTTTGCTGCTGCCTGTTGCGTGACTGTGTTTGTTTCGCTGCTCGAACACACACTGCTACTATTCACGTTACCACCACACCACCAGCACGCGCGTTGCGCGCCTCGTCCTTCAGGCTGGAAGCACAGATGGCACCATTCCTCATGCCGTCCCTCTGTGTGCTTCCTGCCCTGCTTCACTGGTTCCCGTCCCCAATCCTCCAGCCTCGGCAATCGCTGCACCCGGATGCATTGATTACTGTGCTCCCTCGCTGTTTGCGATGGCCCTGGACTGGCCTCTTCACTATTTAGAACTGTTGGCAGGTCACGCACTGGCAGTGCTTTACTGCTTTCACTCCTCTATCTCCAAAGTGCTTTGCGCACTGCTCATACTGCAGTCAGCGGCGTTACTCTTTCTGGCGATGATGTTTACGCGAGGCCTCTGGCTGAGCAGTGATCAGGGGGCCAATCAGACTCTCGAGCTCTCTTGCGCAGACTGCTTTCTGCTGTGATTACTCCGCGGACCTTGCGATGCGTGGCGGCAGGCAACACCCTCCATGTCCGGTTTGCAACGTACCAGATGCACACAGAGCCCACACCGGCGGCCAGAGCAAGCGTCGCCATTGAGAACCCCAAATCCTACAATCAGCGCCCAGCATGAGCGCCCAGCAGCAGGCGCCCAGTCTCAGGTGAGGCTCCACTGCAGCTTGGCCAGGTCGTGCAGCAGGCGCCGCCGCACCGTGCGGATGTCGTCCTGGGAGAAGTTGAACCGCCTGCGGTCATGCGACACGCGCAGGCCAGCATTCAACGTCAGGCATGCTTACTTGCCTGCAGCTGCAGTCTACCTCGCAAACCATCACCTGCTCTCTCACTTGCCGCGCCGTTAAGATACAGTGCCAGCACAGCGCGCCACACACCCTCTGCGCCAGCGCAATGAAGGTGATTAGACGCCACCCACTCCGCACCCACACCTTGGCCCCTCCCGCCCACACACACACGCACCTGCCTGTGCCTGCCAGCGCAATGAAGGGTGATGAAAAGACGCCACGCACGCCACACCCGCACCACCGCCCCTGCCTCCCACACACACACACGCACCTGCCTGTGCCGGCGAGCGCGATGAATGTGATCGAGAAGACGCCGCAGTCGTAGCCGTTGCTCTGCTGCGGCACGTTGGTGTGCACGACGCGCGGCCACTTTGCCGCGTCCTCAAACGCGCGCGCCTGGTCCTGTGGCAGCTTGTCCCGTGCCTCATCAAGCACCCACTGGGCCAGGTGCGCCAACACGGGGCGGGGCGCGTCCGACTGCACAGCCAGCCAAGCATGGAGGGAATGGTGTGGGTGGGTGCAGGTGGTACGCGCGTGCCACTTTAGAGAGCACATCCCAGTGTCTAGTGCGTCCCAGTGTATGTTCGTGAGGGTGCACCACACACCTGGTTCATCGAGTCCCAGTAGTGCAGCCGGCGCCGCTGCAGGTCGATGCATGCGGCCGCCCAGTGGCTGGTGCCCACGTGCACGGGGAAGAAGAGCCGGTCGCACTTGAGCACGCACTTTTGCGCCTGCACGTCATGATGTGTGCACAGGGCAAAATGGTGGCAACTTGTGAGCCGCCGTCATGGTGGCAGCAGCAGTGTGGCCAGGGGGCAACGAGACGGACCCCTCCCCCTCTCACGCTCCACCCCTCCCCCTCACGCTACCTAACTGCGCCTCCTCCTCGCATGGCCCCACACAGCCCTGCCCTGCCCCTCTTGCCCTTACCTGCCTTAACTGCCGCCCTCCCCTGCCCCGCCTGGTGTCCTCCCCCGCCCCACCCCTTGCGCCGCTCACCTGTCCATACTTTTCGAGCTTGGGCGTGCGCGTCCACCTCTGCACCTCCTTGTACTGGTACACTCCCTTGTCCTGCAGCACCAGGGCAAGGCAGGGACAAGTCAAGGGAACGACACCACCCGTCACGCAGCCAAACAAGCACGCCACGCGCTCCGGCTTGCAGCACCTCTGACACAGGTGCACGCATGGGCTTGCGAATGGATGAGCCATAGCCATACAAACGGCGCAAACCGTCAACCATGACCAGGCGTTGCCCTGAGGTGCTGCCCTGAGCAGCATCAAGCCACCACACACAAGGCAAGGTCAGACCCACCTTGAAGAGCTTGTTGAGGAAAAAGGTGTTGAAGAAGTGGCACTTTGGCGCGTGGGGCGGGCGCAGCGCGTGCTGCTTGACCGACCAGTTCCAGTCGCGCTCCTGTGCAGGCAGCAGGAAGCCAAACAGACGCGAATTGAGCCTCGCACGCACAGAGGCGGGTGCAATTGCAGACACAGGTGGAGAGTGCGACTTCGCCGAGCGCGCTGCCAAGCACGCATGGTAAAGGAGCGCTGCAGAGGGTGTGCCACAGGCCAGCCCAGCTGCTGCTGCTGCTGACGAGGACGATGCACGCTCCTCACAAGCTGACATCTATACCCTCCGGCATCCAAAACAGGTGTACGTCAAGGCCCCCCCCACACACACCTGCAGGAGGGCCATTGAGCCGTTGATGATCTCGTCATTGAGCCAGCTGCCGTCCCCCAGCGTGTGCAGCGAGTGGTAGGTGAAGGGGATGCTGCTGCGCGCGTGACGCGACACCTGCAACCACATGGCAACGACACAGGACGCTGGTCAACGGATGTGTGTTGGTGCGCGATGCGAGTGCTGGTGCACGTGGCCTGGTGCTGTGGGGTGTCTGATGCACCTACGGACGTGATTGAGCCTCACACCCCAGAGGCATCCAACTGGATGCTTGCCAAGCCAAACCAAGCGCCTCACCTCCTCTGTTGTGTCCGCGGTGCTGTTGAGGATGGCGCGCCACACCTGAAGCTCCTGGTCAGAGTTGCTGTGTTGCATTGGCGCGGACAGCGCGACAGCACAGCGAGGGGCCAACAGGCATCAGGTCGGGTGCAACCAGCAACTTGAAGTTGAGGCCAAGACATGTCATGACACTGCCAGGAGCTGTCCAATGGTGCGGTGCGATGAACAGAGTCAATGGCACACCGCCGCCACCAAGTGAGATGCAAGCCGGTGACTAAGCACCACCACCATGACTCACCCAGGGATGCCTGGGTCCGCCTCCCCAAACAGCTCCTCTGGCATGTTGTCCCCCTCCGCCTCCTCCTCGCCCTCCTCCGCCTCACCCTCTCCCTCCTCCTCTTCCTCTCCCTCCTCCTCCTCCTCCGCCTCACCCTCCACTTCCTCCTCCACCTGAATGCACCGCCGCACAGGCACAGGCACACGATTCGCGGATTGACTCTGCTCCCGCGGCCGTGCGGCGCAAACCACACTCATCAGCCACAGGTGGTGGGATGAGAAAGGAGCGCTGTCTGCTGTCTCCCACGCTCCTCTGCAGGACTGCAGCAGGCCCCTGCTCACCCCAACCAACCAACGCCCTTTCCCCTCCACTCACCTCTGCCACCGCCTCCTCATCCTCCTCCAGAATCACCACCTCCTCGTCCTCCTCCTCCACCTGCTGCTGCTGCTGCCCGCTCCTCCGCCCCTGCTGCTGCCCCTCCGCCTCCTCCTCCTCATCATCAAGCACCAACAGCTCCACCGCCGCCGCCGCCACACCAGCGCCCTTGTGCCCCCCCCTGCCTGCTGGCCGGGCCATGGAGGCGCCGGGACGACCAGCCGCTGCAGCGCCTGACCCGGCCGCTGCCGTCTGTTGCTGCTGCTGTTGGAGGTCTTGCATGCGCCGCGCGTGCTGCGCCCTCACGGCCTGGGTCTGCTGACGGTGACCCGCCACCTGCACACCGCGCATGTATTCACACAATCAGTGGTTCCCAGGCGTCGGACATCACACCACTGAACAGCAGCAGCCCAATCTTTTGTCCCCGTCACCTGCATGCTCAACACCACCTTCCTCCGACGCACTGCTCCTTCCGTTTCCCTCTCCTCCTTCTCCCCTCAAGCAAGCCCCGTCTCACCACTTGCAGCAGCGGCTTGGCAGCCGAGTGCGGCATGGCCTGGTGCGACGCCCCCACCCCCGCAGCAGCGGGCAGGTCGGTGCGTGGCGGCAGGGTGGCGTGCTGCTGCATCTGCACCCACTTGCTCCGCATCTGACGCTCCATCTCCTGCGGTGCAGTGTGGACGGCAGCCAAGGTGCACAGCGCAGTTGAAGCAGCGATGGCCTGTCTCCTGAGCGCGCACGGCTTGCTCCCCACCATCACCACCACGCTGCAGCTGCAGTTTGAGAAGCAACAGCCTGCCAGCGCCACCAGCAGGGCAAACCGTCAGTGCAGCGCCCTGCGCGGCACCGCCCCTGCCCGCCTTCACTCTCACCCAACTCAACACAACCACGCACGCACCTCCTTCTTTCGCTTGGCCTCCTGGTACCGCTGCAGGTGCTCCTCCACTCGCGCATCAGGCTCGTCAAACGACACGTTGAGCGCTGCCGCCGCCGACGGTCCCAGCCCCGGCCCCCCCGCCACCGCCTGCTGCACGTGGCCCTGCACTTGCTGCTGCCGCGCCATGCCTGGTGACAGCAGCGCCGGCGGCAGCGGGCTGGGCGCTGGAAGGTATGTGGTTCCCTGCGTGGACTGGAGGCGGTGCTGTGGGGTCATGCCCACGAGGTGGTGCTGGGGTGGGTACTGGGTGGGGGGTGGGTAGGCGTGGGGCAGGCGCGGCATCTGCTGCTGCCAGTGGCGCGATGCCACGTGCTGGTGCTGTGGCTGCAGTAGGGCGGGGCGAGGTGGGTCGGCTGGGCGGGGGCCACGCGGCGCGCGCGTGGTGGTGGTGGTGGTGTGGCGTGCGCGGCGCCTGAGGAGGAGTTGCTGCTGCTGCTGCATGGCTAGGTCCTGGGCCACGAGGGCTTGGTACTGCTCCAGTGACACCTGGCCGTGCTGGTGAACGACGAGCAGGCACGCACGCACGCACGCACGCACATGTATGCACGCACTCGAAAGAGGAGAGTGAGTGTTCAGGTGGTGGCCATCAACCTGATTGCCTGCCTGCCTGCCTGCCTGCCTGACCTCACGCGGCCCGTTCACGTGCACCAGCCAACGCACCTGTTGCATGCCCCAGCCTTGCCCTGGCCCTGAGAACAGCTGCTGCTGCGGGTGGTGTCCCTGGTGCGGTGTGGCCTGCCATGGTGCCTGCCCCGGTTGCAGCGCCCACCCCGCCCCTGACGCACCACCACCTTGCTGGCGCACGCCGGCTGCGGGTGGTTGCTGGTATGCTGTGGCAGCGGGGCGCAAGGAGGCGAGGGCGCTGGTGAAGCGACCCGCTGCTGGGCCTAGAGGGGCCGCGAACGTTGCCGGTGCTGGCGTGCTCCAGGCCTGCTGCGTGCCCCACGCTGGTCCTGCATCGTGCTGCTGCTGCTGTTGCTGCTGGTGTCCCTGGTAGGTGACGGGGGCCACCGCCGCCAGCTGCTGCTGAAAGGTCGTGCGGAGAGAGAACGGGGCGGCGGTGGGTGCAGGCACAGCATGATCTGGGACGCCCGATGCTGTTCCAAGGTCGGATTGCTGCGTGATGGTGGCAGGCGGGCGCAGCTGCGGCTCCGGGGTGGGCGGTCGGTCGCCGTCGTGCGTCGCGTCCTGGAGCACCTCCTTGCGTGGACCAGCTGCAGCATGCTGTAAGAAGGACGTGCCTGCGCCGTTGCCCGCCTGATTGCTGCTGTCCAGCTGCATGCTCGTGACGGGGTGCTGCAGCGGCGCCGACCGCGTGGGCGTGCCTGCCGGCCCAGTGGACTCCCCGTCGCCCGTCTTGCGCCGCTTGTTGCTGGCCCAGCCAATCACGCTGCTGAGGCGCTCCAGGAACTTCATGCTCTAGCGAGGCGCCCTGGTGGTGCGACTTCCCAGCGAGCTGAGCAGAGTTCTCGAGCACCAGTTGCGCCCGCAGGACGAGCGCCGTCACGATTGGCGTGTGCCGCAGCTGCAGACCCGCGCCTGCTCTTTGCGTCCGCTTCACTCGCCGAGCAGCATCTCCAAGCGAGCAGGCTTCTGCGCTGCGAGCTCCAAGGCGTCAAGGGGGCAGCAGCTGCGGCACGGCGAGTGTGCTGGCCTCGCAGATCACTCTCTGTGCCCCACGGAACGCGGAATTTAAACGATCACGAAGCTGTCGCTAGTATCCACAGCGCCTCTGATAAGCATGCAGGGACATCAGGGACATGGATCACAGGCTGCTCAGGTGTCACGGCGTCCGAGGTCCCACACCTGCTCCCCTCGGTGCAGCAGCTTGCGCCCGCGCCTCCTCCTCCTCCAGGTGCCCTCAGGATCATAGCCGGGAAAGGTGAGCCGCACGGGGAACTCTCTCGCCACGTGCCACCTGCAGCGCATCACACCGCACACGCGGTCAGGGTAAGGGATAGGGTAGGAAGCGACACCCAACCGCACGCGACTACCGCAGCACACCACGCTGGACCCACGCAGCTGCTTGCTGCACGGGGCTCACCTCTGGTTGAGTTTGTGGTCCTTGCCGTTGTCGTCCTTGTTAAACAGGGAGGACGAGGTGCCCAGGTGCTGTACAAGAGCTGGGTACATGCTGCGCGTGGGCAAAAGGGGGCAAGGCGGGCATGCTGCGCGTGTCAATGCGGTCCGTCGCAGGGTCAGAGCAGCAAGGACTGACAGGTCCACTCACGTGTAGTAGTAGCAGTCGTGCTGGTGAGCGTTGCACTGCCACTCGTTCTGCAGCATGTGCACCACGTGCATGTCCTGCACGGCACATGTGCAGCAGCAGGTGAGTTGATCACCGCACCAGGTGGCCCCACAGCAACCACACACCAGCAAGTGCTCTACACCACCACACCATGGCAAGGTCACCCGTTTCCCACCTGCAGTCTGTCCGTGTGGTTCTGCCCTGGCTCAATGAACTTGAGCCACTCGGTCAGCATCATGGCAGTCATGCCGGCGGAGAAGAAGTTGGCCTGCACGCGACCAAGAGCGGCAAAGGTGGCCAAGGGTGCACAGGTGGGCTGCCCCAACAGTGCTCAGGCAGTGCGTGGCAGCACTGCAACCGCGCCATCACCGCGCCATGCTGCGCTGCCAATTAGCACCGTCCCGTGCCCACGCACCTGTGCTCCGTAGTTGAGGGTGTGCTGCGGTCGCACGCAAACAGCACGAGGCGCAGGTTGCACGCAAGCACTGTCAAATGCCCACCAAGAGGTGAAGCGTGCATACCAACCAGCACGCCCCACGCTCCTCATGGCCCAAGGTTAAGAGTCAAGCACAGGGAGGCAGAGGTTGCCGCTCACCACAATGGTGAGGCCGTCTCCCTTGAGCGTGTGTGAGCGCCATGCCTTGCGTCCGTCCGTGTCGTCCGCCGGCTGGATGATGCCCTGCTCAGTCTCTGGCGCCGGTCCCACACCGTCTGCCTGATAACACTGCAGCATGTAGGGCGCCCGGCCCGCCTCGTCCTCGATGCGACGCACGGCCTGCACCACGGTGCAAACACAGCACGCGTGATGGCGCATGGCCTGCCAGCACAACAGCCATGCTACGATGAGACTGAGCAAGGCAAGAGAATGTGAACACGTGCGCCTGCTCCTGCCTGTGCTGCTTTTTGCTGCTGCTGCTGCTGCTTCCGTCCTAAGCACAGTCCCTTTGGTCCCGTTGAGCACTGACCGCTCTGAGCCGCACGTTGGCGTCCGTTGACACCCACACGTCATCCTCAGTGATGAGCGTGGGAAGGTGCGCCATGCCCAGAGCGCGCGGGACCATCAACGCCGTGAGGTACGTGGCCTCCATGCGGGTCACCTGGCCACGGCTCTGCGCACACGCACCAGCAAAGCGGCAGGGAGGAAGCAAGCTGTCTCACACCTGTCGGGGCGTCTTGGTTGGGATGCCAGGAGGTGGCTGCCGGAGCCAGGCTGGTGCGGCGGGGACGTGCGTCAGCGGCTAATCAGCCGTAGCAAGGTGGTGTCCCCAGCCTGCCAAACAGCACTGTGCGGCACGACAGAGCCAGCAAGCAGGTGCTCCACCCCTCGCACCAGCAGCTGCTCACTGCCCCAGACGCAGCAGTAGCTGCTCGTTGGGGAACAAGACGTGTGAATGCCTCACATTGCACGCAGACTGCAGCCCTGCAGACCAAAGCCCCCACGCACCAGCAACTGCTCGTTTGGAAAGAATATGTTTATGGCGTGAGAGTGTCTCAAGTTGAGCAGCAGCGACGGCACCTTGCCTTGCACGTAGGGGTGACACCTGTTGTGTGCAGAGCAGAAGGAACACAGCGGGGCAGGGCACAGTCAGGCACGCTCACCGGGGAGAAGGTGGAGACGAGAAAACAGACAGTGACGACACGCACCGCGCACGGCGTTTGTGCATGACGGCGTTTGTGCATGGTGGATGCGCACAGCTGTAAAGCTCACCACACAGCGCAGGTCGCATGGCACATTCGGACTGCGAGCCTTGTGCACAATGCAAACCCTGTTGCACGTGGCCTGGTGATGCTGGTGATAACCCCCCATCATCTGTTTGGTGTCCAAGCAGATGTACGAGCGCGCCTCACCAGACCACGGAGATGGTGGTGGGCTGCAGGCCGTTGAACACGCCGGACAGCAGCGTGCTGCTCATCAGACGGCCCCATTGGTACCTGGTGCGCACACGAGGTACAGGTGGCCAGGCGTGCGTCATATAGCCTGACTGTGCGCCGCTGTCGAGTGCGTGTGCTGCTTGCACACCGTGGCGGCCCGCACCGCATCACGCCACCCTGTCATCCAACGCGAGGCTGTGCAAACAAGCAAGGCTCCCCACCTGTCGCATGATGTGATGACCCAGTGCAGCTGCACGGCGCTCCTGACGTTAGGAGGCCCTCCTGCACACCAAGTGCCACGAGGCGCACAAGGCCTTGGGAGGTGCTTGGAGGTGCTGCAGGACCCCCACCCACCCACAGGGGCCGTGCAGCGCAAGCAAGCTCGCACCTCCCACCACTGAGAAGAGCGTCTTGGGCGCTAGATGATCCGGCAACGGGCTGGACAGGTCCGCCTTGAAGCGCCCAGGTATATACACGCTGGTCGACGCGCCGATAGAGGTGCCCGCCATGCTGTCCAGGCTCTGGCTGACGCCTGGCACTGCCGTCCCCAGCGTGGTCGTGGTGAACTGGAATGGGTGCCAGACGTGCTGGTTGGCTGGTTTGGTCGCATTGGTGAGGTAGAAGAAGCCCCAGCTGGCCGCGAACGACAGGAACGACATGAGGCAGGACATGGATGCGACGAAAAGGATGAGCTCAGTGGTCGTCCACAGGCTGCTGCTGTCTGGCTGCTGCTGCTGCTGCTGCTGTTGCGGGTGCTGCTGCTGCGACGGCAGGTGACGATGCTGGTGCGGGTGCTGCTGCTGCGACCGGCCTGTGGCACGTGCGCTGCCAGGCAGAGCAGTGCCATGGCCAGGGGCCGGCATGGGATGGTCCTGAGCGCAGCGCGTCCGGATCACTAGTGGCTCTCCTGCGGCGGCATGGGATGGCCCTGAGCGGCACTGGATCGCTACTGGCTCTTCTGTAGCTGCATTTTGCGGGCCCTGACCACCTCTTGGATCGCTGCTGGCTCCTCTTGCGGCTCCTGGGCCACGAGGGTCCGACATGTGGACGTACAGCTGCTGGAGAGCGCGATCATCACAGCTCGCGGTCCGATCGACAAGAGCGATGGGAGCAGGAGCATCCGACCACCCGCTGGTCGACCCCTCGCGCGTGTCCACGAGTTCTCCGTCCTGACACATTGCATCCTGCTCGTCATCATGTCCTCCACATCGACTCCACGGCACCAGGCTCTCATAGCAGCATCAGGAGTAGCTTCTTCATCGTCATCCCCTGGTGCAGCACGCACCACGCGGCGGGTGGCGTCCGCAGCAGCCACACCGACATCGACATCTGCGTCGGCGGGCACCGAGTTTGCCTCCGACAAGGTGCAGCTACACGTGGGGCACCACAGCCCGCAGAAGCGCCACCCCCACCAGCAGCAGCAGCAGCAGGACGGCAGCGGCGACGATGACGACGAGGACGGGGACGAGTGCACCGTCCACGCGTGGGGCCTGGTGTGCCTCTGCCTGGGCGCCATGGCCTTTACCGTGCTCCTCGTGTGGCTGTTTTACCAGCTGGTCAATGGCAGCGTCAGTGTGCCTCTCCTGAGCCGCCCACTCGATGGTCCACATGACGTCCGGGCGGGACATCCCCAGGGGCCGGAGGCAGTGCTGCACCTGGACTCGTTGGGCCTGTCTCTGCCCCTCGGACCCGACGCCTACATGCAGCTGATGGGATGCATCCAGCACGCACAGGACAAGTACAAGGCCCTGCAGCGGGACAGCGCTACGGTGGGGGAGGGGGGTGAGGGCAGCACGCCTCCAATAACTGGGGCGCCTCCACCGGGCGCGCCACCCGCAGCACCCCCGGCTGCACGCACGGATGGCAAGCCTGAAAAGGTGGTGTGCAACGACAAGGGCTGCTTCTTCGAGTCCTTGTTGCAGCAGCAGGAGCAAGAAGGGAAACAGAGCAAGGGTGGGGAGGCGGTGACGCTTGACGGCGGGAGCAACCCGTCTGGTGCACGGCAGGGCAGCCAGCCACCACCACAGCAAGCACCAGCAGACCGCCAAGCGGGACAGCACCCGCATCAGCATCCCCAGCAGCATCAACAGGAGGGAGGGGAGGCTCCATCGCAGGACGCCCATCCGGCATCACCTGCCTCCCAGGAGGGCCCAGGGGAGGGAGACGCCCCAGAGGCCCAGTGGGATTCTACTCAATCGCAGCAAGAGCACCCAGCAGGTGTTCCCCAGGCACCGCCCCCACAGCAGCCACCATCACCGCCCCCGCCCATCCCGCCCTCCCCACCGCCGCCCCCGCCGCCGCACCAGGCCGAGGACGACGATGCCGAGCTGCTCTCACTGCACGACCGCCTGCACGGGCAGCAGCAGGAGCAGTGGGAGCGTCTCAAGTCCCGCCGCCTGGCGCCCCGCCCCCCGCCCCTGCCCCCCTCGCCCTCCCCACCTGCGCCCGCGCCTCCGCCGCCCAAGCCCCAGAGCATGCGCATGCCCTCGCGCGCGCCGCCGCTGTCCTTTCCACACAAGTTTGGTGCGGAGGGGCACGCGCCGCTGCCCGAGCACCTGCTGCCCTGGCACCTGGCCAACGCCTACAGGAGGGGTGAGTGAGAAGGGTGGCGCACTGGTAGCGCAAACAGGCAGTCACCCAGTGTGCTGGCGTCCATCAAGGGGTACTGCAAGCGTTTTGCTGGCACACTTTCACGCTCCCTGCTGATGTCGTCACTCACCCCGATGGCCTGCTGGTGTCGTCACACACTGTTGATCTCACACAATGTCGACCTCACCCACAGGCGCGCGCCCCACTGAGGGCCTGATTGACCTGCACTGGGTGGTGACCACGTGCGAGCGGCGCCAGATGGGCCGCCTCCTCACCACCACGCTCTTGTCTGGCGTGTTCAACGGGCTCTTCCCGCGCACCATCAGCATCGTCTACTGCAAACCGTTCCCGCACGACGATCCCACACGGGTGCCGTCCCTGCTCTACAACCTGCGCCACTCTCACGCCGTCAACATCTTCTTCGTGTCTGAGGCACTGCTGGTGCGTGAGCCAGGGAAGGGCATGGCAGATGGCGTCAAAGCCGACGCGCCGCTGCAAGGCCGTGTGATGGAGTTGACCACATCATGTGTGCGTCGAGCTTTGCATCTGGCGCGGCCATCTCTGGCAAGCAGACGAACAGGTTATCATCAGCACAGAAACCTGTGCTACCCCCAGGTCTCCCCCGGCCCCCCCCTCGGCCTGGGGGTTGCTGGGGAGAGGCTTCCGGCCGGCCCCAATGCCTGGCGCCTGCCACCCCTACTGCATGTGTGCAGGCACTCAACCGCCACTCTGTGCACTCCATCTACGCCACGGCGCTGTCAGTGCCGTACCTTCTTGGCGCTGAGGACCTGCCGCTCTTGATCACTGAGGATGACGTGCTGTTTGCGCCTGACGCCAACGCACGCATCGCCACGGTGCGTTCTGTTGGTCAAAGCAAGGCAGGGAGCAGGGAACACCAGCCCTGCACTGACTGAGCCACCAGCAGCTCCTAGCCGGCGGCACAGAACTTGTCACCTTGTGTGTTGTTCCCTCACCTTGCCTGCACAGGCCATTGCCGTGGCCCGCAAGGGCGTGGGCCCCGATGACGAGCCAGGCATGCTTGATCTCTACGACCCGCAAAACCCGCAGCCGGCGCGCAGGGACTGGGAGCAGGCACAGGACGATGAGGGCGACACGACACTGGCGCACCAGGGGCGTACACAGACCGTCAAGGTCAGTGAGCCGGGGCGGGTGGGTGGGTGAGTGGTGGGTTGGGGCGGGGGCAGCGCATGTCACGTGTGGGCCCAGGTGCACGCGTGGCTTGCTCTCACGCTTGCCGTGCTGCTCCGCTGCTGTGTCAACGTGTGCGTGCAGTGGGAGTACAACTTTGGCACCCAGGTCAGTGTCCGGGCGGGTGGGTGGGTGCACAGCTGCATGGTGCAGGGCGCACAGCAAACCTGATGCTCCTCCCCGGTGCTGCTGTGGTGACCCACATGTTGCAGGCTCTCTTGTACACTCCCCAAATGACGGCGTTGCTGTGCCGCCAGTACCTGCACGCCGTGGTCAACGCGCTCAGCGTGGACATGCTGCAGGTGCGAAGGGTGACTCGGAGCCATGGCTGACTGGCGGGTTGGCGCTGCATGCAGGGTTGGTGCCTGATTGCCATGTAAAGTTGTGCATTGCTCAACGCACCCGTCTGCGAGCATTGCGTACCCGTGGTGGTGGTGGTGGTGCATGCAGGACATGATGAACCGACACTGGATGCACGAGGTGTGGCACTGCAACACCGAGGGGTCCAACTGCTTCTACGCCACGTGAGTGGGCACGGGTGGCGCATGGGCTGCGACCAATGATGATCCCCCCTCGCTGCCGGTCCCCGTTGCCGTGGCTTGTCTATACTTGTGGTGTTGTCCCTGTGCACAGGGTGTTCCCTTCCATCGTGCAGCACATGGGCACGTCGTCAGCGCTCTTCAACGCGCAGGGCAGCACGCTCAATAGGTGGGTACCTGCTGATTGCTGCTTCAGCTGTGTCTGGTTGACGCACCCGATTCGCACCTTGAGAAGCCTGTGCTCCACATGTACATGTACATGTGCTCCGCAGTCGCTTCCACACTGCCACAAACTTTCCCGCCCGAGTTAGCTTCCCTGGCTTCGAGGATGAGGGCGTGTGGCGTCGGCGGATGAAGATGGCAAAGTAGAGCGTTGTACCTCCGTCGGAATCCTCGCAGGCACTGACCCCTTGCCCTATCATATTGGACCTTGCTGCATCCCTTAGTGCACCTTGTGGATCGTGATGCTGCGACGTGGTGGGCGACGCCTCCAGGCCAACAAGCCAGCGAGCAACGAGCAAGGGGTTGGACGCGACGAGCACAGTGCGGATTCTCGCTCCCCGCGTTCTGTGGCCGTAGTCGTGATCTTGACCATGTTCATCAGGGATTGACCAGCGAGAAACCACCACAGTCGAGCGCGTAGCTCGTTCATTCGCAAATAGTAAGGCACAGTGCACACTGCCACCACACCAGCAGCCTCCTCCCGCCACCGCCCAAGGAATGACGACCTGCTTGGCGCGCCGAGCAGCCACGCCGTTGGCCCTCGTCGTGCTCCTGCTCGCGCTGGTGCAGCGCACGCAGCAGCACTCGGCGCTGCAGTACCCGGCCAGCAGGTGAGCGCTCGCGGCCTTCTGGCTCGCGGTGCCCAACTATTTGCTGTTTCCGTGAGCGCGAGCTCGCTCCACAGGCTCAGGGACGCGTGCAGCAGTGCGCAGCGTGGCTACAATTGAAGTATTGAGCCGGTGGGATTCCTAACAGGTCCAACCTGAGACAGCATGCGGTCAACATGGCGTGCGGCGCGACGCCATGTGTGGCGTCCGCGCAGGAACTGGCAGGCGACCATGCTGCCGGACAACGACCCGCAGCGGAGCTACTGCCCCACCTGTGGCGAGGGCGGCGGCCGTGGGAGGATGCCATCCATCTGCGGGGACCCATTCCAGGGCACGGTGCGTGCGGCGGGGCACTCGTGCTGGACTGGAATGGGTTGCTCGCACGGGTTGTCCCCTGGCGCCCGAGTATGCCGAGCTTCACATCTGGAGCCGCCATTGTCAGGCACACTGACCAGCCTGTGGAAGAGGCGGTGAGCGCTCGTCGGCGCTGCTTGCTCCTCTGCGTGTGTGCAGGAGGGCACCCCTGGGTGGGTCAACTTCACCAACCGCTTCTACGCCTACAGTGAGTGCATGTGTGTGTAGCTTGCGGGCCAGCCGGCGGTACCCTGGCCTTGGCAGCAGGGATCCACCCTGCCTTGGCAGCAATCATCAGCAGCAAGGAAAGATTAGGCACAAGCCAGGCCAGCCAGCCGCCTCCTAGACGGTGCTACAGCACGCACCCGTGGCGCATGCTCAAACACTCGGTGTGCTCCCTGTGAGCGCGTGTGCAGCCAACCTGACCGAGGGCCAGCTGCTGACGGTCAACATCAGCGTGTACGTCAACCACGGCGGCCGCATGTCACTCTCCATCTGCCCGCTGGCGCGCGGCGAGGCCACGCAGGAGTGCTTTGACAGGCCAGAGAACTACCTGAGGCGCGTGAGCGACAACCCGCTGTACAACAACAAGAGGTGAGCCTTGGAGGACCAGTGTAGGGTGAGCTTAGGGGCTTCTGAGTTCTGGTGCCTTGACTCGTCACGCACACTCACAAGCACGACACGCTGCTTTGCTCCTGCTTGTCTATGCACGCAGGTATTGGTATTTTGGTCTGAACGACACGACGTATGCGGCCACCACCTTCCGGCTGCCTCCCAACGTCTCGTGCAGCGAAGGGTGCCTCTTGCAGTGGTGAGGGGCACACCTGCAAGCTCTTACACACACTGCGTGGCCCGTCATCGTCCTCATCACCGAGATCTGTGGTGCCTTGGCTCGGCGGCAGACTGCCCCTCCGTGTATTGCCTGCTGAGCCGTGCAGCTCTGCTTCACCTGCAGTGACGCAGTGACTGTTCACCTGAATCTTGATCACGCAGGTGGCACGTGGCGTACCACATCTGCAAGCTGCCCTGCGAGGACACCACCACAGACGACATTGCCGGAGAGTGCAACACCAACCCCAAGAACCCATATGTGGACCAATGCAAGACGCTGTTGGAGACGGAAATCTACTACAACTGCGGTGAGTCGGTGCCGTGGTGCTCAAGCCGTCAGGACGGATGGCCAGGCAGGAGGACGCTGGGTTTGTTGAACCTATCTTCACGCTACTGCACCGGAGCTATCTTCACGCTACTGCACTAGCAGACTGACAGATTCCATCTACTGTATGACCCGTGTGCATATGTGACCCGCAGCGGACGTCATCATCGCCCCCTCCTCTCCCTCCCCCCCTCCCTCCCCACCGTCCCCTCCCGCACCCCCACCCTCCCCCAGCCCACCTCCCAGGCCCCCCAGCCCCCCCAGCCCTTCTCAGCCCCTCAGCCCTTCTTAAACCCCCCAGCGCTCACCACCGGCACAGCAGCGCAGCAGAGTGTGAACAGGCAGTAGCCGGCAGCGATGCGGCCTGACCCACTCCACACCAGACGTGGCCAGAGAGACACCAGCCCAATGAGGCACAGGGTGATGGGCAGGTAGGTGACCGTGAACACCCTGTCAATGTTGCGGCCCTGCGGCGATGAAGAAGCATGCACAGTAGCAGGGACACATTGAGTTGTTTTCAGCCAAGTGCTGCTGCGCAGGAGTTGCTGTCAGCCAGATGCTGCTGAGCACAGCAGCGCCTCAGGCGGACTGTGTGGGAGGTACATGCTGTCTCGGCTGCCATAGCTGGCAGCCTGCTGGGCATGGCACTTCTGCTTGACAAGGCCTGTCACATCACAGATGCCATATTTGCATCGCAGATGAAGTGAACTACCCTAGACGGAGCCTGTTTGGTGTGCAAGCCTTGCGGCCCACTGGGGCAGTGGCCCTGTCAGGACTCACAGGTAGCACAGCGTTGAAGTAGTCGGACGCTGCAGGGGGCAGGCGCAGGGCAGTGCAGCCACAGAGCGCACGCCATGCACACGGCAACAAGACACATCACAAGACACACCAGTCAGTGCCAGCACTGGTGTGCCATTATGCCAGGGTGTGCAAGTTGTCATGGACTTCAGGAGGCTCCCGGGAACAGCTTGGTCTGCCGATTGCAAGTAGTGGCATGTCTGCAACCTGTGCTGTGATGTGGAGCCTAACCATGACAATGCATCATGCTGTGCAGCCGTGTTTTGCCCTGCCCTGTGTCAACCTGAGGGCGCTGTGCTAGCACTGCTTCTACGCACTGATCAGTCACGAGTGTACTACTAGTTTAGGGTTTAAAGGCCTACCGCTAAACCCTACACCCTGGTACACTCAATTGTAGTACGATTGAAGATCCAGCCTGTCACAGTGACACTGTCAGGCTGGATGCTGCTCGTGCCAGGGCCTGGCCTAAGGGGTGCACACTGATGCTTGTGAATCTCGAGGCCGTTGCTGCCCTCACACCTGTTAGGAAGGCATTCCAGCCTGTTAACAGGCCGGTGCCCAGCACAAAGTAGCACAGCTGGGCGACAGCTGCGTGCTGCACAGGTGTACACGTGAACAGCAGCAACAGATAGTGCAACCAAACCACCAGAGGGTGGGTCCTGACACACAGCAGCTCGATCAACACCCCATACATCAGTGAGGAGACATGAAAATCATCCTTTCGATGATACACTGCAGGTGGGATGTGCTTATGAGCAACAGTGCTGCCAGCACGTGGCATGCACCTGCTGAGTCACCAGTGCTGCCTGCTGTGGCTGCATGCTGCAGAAGGCACAAGGCCACAGCTGGGACACCAGGCCTCTTACCAGGCAGTATGATCTCACCTTGAATGGTTTCACGTTCTCATGCTGCTCAAGATGGGCCCCAGCTGCAGTGGGGCTTGAAGTACTGCGGACTGTCATTCTCCTTCAGCTCTAGAAGCAGAAACGGCTGTCCCTGCAAAGTTCAACAAGTATACTGTTGTACAAGAGACTCTCAATCTACGTATTGCAGCTCGAAAAGTGGCAGCTCTTAGCTGGCAAGGTCTTGCGACGTGTTGGTCTGTGATGGCGCGACTACTGTACAGTCTCCTTCGTCCATATCCCTCTATGCCTGCATGCACCACCATGGAACAGTACCTCAAATCACGTCTGGATGAAAGCGATAGGCTGGATGTGTGTATCGAAGTGCTCACGGAAGCCTCACACATCCATCCTGGTCACTCACCCCACCAACTTGGTCCAGACTGGTCCAGGCCGGGACCTCTGCCACCGCCACTGGCCTGAGGGCCAAGTCAGTCAAAGTTACACTTTTACATGTCAGCAGTCACATCCCACATGAGGGCCATGTCAGCTCGGACCTGCTCAACCGCAGCAGCCAGCCTGCTGCTACTTTTTGGACTTGTGCTGCCCACCACTTTGCACTCCACCTGCAGACCCTGCCGATGCCGGAACATGCTCAGTTCAACCTCAACAGACCCTGACCTGTCGGATGGATTCAGCTGTGCCCCATCAGCAGCACCACTACCATTGCTGCTGCTGCCGTTGCCCCCAAGTTTGAACTTTATGACCCATCTGCTGCTGTCCACTTGTAGCTCCTGAGCAGAACATAGGCTGGTCAACAAAGCAGCAAGCGCTTGCAACACCCTGCGGCCGTCTGGCGCAGCAGCCTTTACAAGAAAGGTTGTCTGTGCAGGCATTCCATGCTGCTGCTGCTGTGCCCGTGTGCGCTTTGCTGGACAGGTGTGCTGTCCGGGAGTGGCTGGACCTGGGCTGGCCCCACGTCTTGCTGCTGCTGCTGCTGGTGGTTATGTCCGTGCTGCTGCTGCTGCTGCTGCTGCTGCTGCTGGTCGTGTGCGTGCTGTGCGTGCTGTGGGCGCTGTGCCCTGGGCAGTGGCATGCTGGCAGTGCTGGGTGGCACAGTGAAGGACCAGGCAATAGCCCACCTGCTGGTCTTGCCTTGGACCAACTCAGTGGTGCGCACTGCTGTCACACCTGCAGGGCACAGCACACAGCACACAGCACACAGCACACACAGCACAGATGTAAGCATCAGCAAGTGGCCCAGCCGAGATGCTGTGACAGCCAGCTTGGTGGCGCA
>QAXK01004003.1:0-13906 GCA_004335735.1 Chlorella sp. KRBP | reverse complement strand
GCAGCGAGCGCAGGCAGGCCATGAGCTCACACCACTCGCAGTGCCCAAGCGTGTTCATCAAACCAATGACCCTGCACCTTGTCGTTGAGTTGGTCCAGCCAGGCGTCCTTGACGTCCTCCTTGCGGCGGAACTCCAGGTAGTTGCCAAACGCGTCGAAAAAGCCTGCAGGCGTAGGGGTCACGGGCAAGGGATCGACAGCCAAGCAGTGTGTCGTGCATGCCAGGAGGCCCGTGGTGATGCAGCCACGCCTGGTGGAGCAACGCCCCACAGTCCGCAGCCACATGCAGGAAGGAAGGCGGTGGAAGGCTGGCAGCAGTGTGGAGGTGCAAGCGCGCACCTTCCTCTCTCTCCCTGCGCAGGTGGAAGGGCTCCACTGGGATGTCGTCCGTGAGATACATCTGCATTGCAGACGCGGCAAGTGAGCAGCACAGAGAGCCTCAGCCTCCGCACGCTGCTGCATCCCTACCCCCATGTGGCCAAGGTGTGCGCCCCTACTGTAGTCAGAGGAGCAAACGCTCACCTCCTCTGGTTCGTCATACTCCTCCTCAGCGTCCCGCACGTCACCCAGCTCCGTGCCCTGCAGCAGCACAACACAGTAGCTTTGCATTCGTCTGAGTAAGGGCTTGCCAGACGCCAGACGCCCCACAACACCCTGGCCTAACCTCTCCCTGTGCATGCAGCACAGGCGTGCGTCCTCAGCACGAGGGCGTGGCAGGAGAAGGCCAGGGAGCGCACGCACGTTGCGCCGCTCCGCCATGCGCCTCTGGTGCTCTGCGCGCTGCGCCGCGCGCCGCTTGGCCGCGTGCGCTGGGTCCACATCCTTGATGGGCCCCACGTCTGCAGAGCATGGCAGCGTGGCGATGTTGCAGTGCCTGGCACAACGTCGCGCGATGTGGCGGCACGCACCCCCGATGCAGCCATAAGCATCCGCTCGCAGGCCCTGGGCCTCTGAAAGAAGAAAACACGTGTCGGCAGCACTTCTGCACACGTCTGCACGCGTGCACGTCTGCCCACTGCGGCGGTGCACGCGTCGATCTGGCGCAAGGCCAGTCCACCGCGCACCGTTGCGTTGGAAACCCAGCTCATCCAGGTCCTCTTCATCCTCTGCGCACACTCCAGGGCACGCAGAGGCGCTGACGGTTGGCGAAAATCATTTGGGCACCGCGGGTGAGCCACTGCGAGCTCCCTGCACGCTGCCCACGCACCTCCTGGCAGCAAGGTCCCAGGTGCGCCACGCCACTGCTTCTGCTGCTGCTTTATCTTCTTGAGGACTCCTGCAGCAGTCCTCCTCCCGCCTGGCTCCTCCACGTTGAAGCGCACGCGCTTGCGTGCGGGCGCCTCAGCGGCACCCTGCGGCGGCTGCTCGTCTTCCGGCATCGTTCTCGCGCTTCTGCACACTCCTCTTCGGCTCGCTCCTCTCGACTTCGCGTACCCTAGGTCTGGAGGAGGAGAAGGAGCAAGCAGGAGGGACAGTCCAACACCTGCAAGGATGACTCCACCCACCAGCATCCTCAGCCAAGTTCACAGGTGCGAGCACACCCGCCCGCCGCACCATCCCCGGATCACCTCGTACTGTGCGCACACGCACCCGCATTGCTCTGGCCCTGCTGCGTCCTCCACCACGCAGCACGTGCCGTCAGGTGGCCGAAGCGCACGCGGCGCACATCAGCGTGGACAGGGAGGCGCTGCAGCGCCTGGCCGCCGCGCTCAAGCCGGACGAGGTCGTGGCGGGAGCAAAGGGCCTGCAGCTGCCCGTCAAGTTCGACTCTGTGGAGGCAGAGGTCAGCACCATGCTCTGCAGCGAGTGCTGAGTACCTGCAGCACGGCCGGGAGGCACGCAGTCCGGTGGGCGCGAAGCGTGCGCATGGAGCGGCCAGTCGCAGCACCAAGGCACAAGATGCATGTCGTCCTGTGCACAGGTGTCGTTCCTGGCGCTGTTCCACCTGCTGGACTTTGGCTCGGGGTACGATGCAGACCTGAGGAAGCGGTACAAGCGGGACGCACGGGAGGCGCTGCAGTACGCGCTGCTGGGCATGCACATGCAAGCCAAGCGGATGGACGCTACTTGGATGGCGGCCTTCACCAACGGCACGTGCGTGCTTCTTGTGTGTCCGGCGGCGGCGGCGGCGACAAGGGCGTGCAGCCAGTGGGGCAGAGGGCGAATAATTAGGGCACAGCCGCTGCCGCTGCCGCTAAGCCGCTGCCGCTATTCTTTTGCGTGCGCTGTTGTTGACGCTGCAGGGTGGCGTCGCACTTTGGCATTGAAACGCACGACGATGCAGCGGTGCCCAACCTGCCCGGCGTCACAATGTCCCGCCCGGTGCGTAGCAGTGCCTCCTGTGCGCTATGTATGGCTCTGCTTCTGTGCTGCAGCACACAAATCGGTAAGCCGCCTGTGGCGTGTGATGTCCTTTGGTTGCGTGCTGTGCAGGGAGTGCTCGCGCCCTTGGTGGGCCTGTATGCCAAGGCGGTGCAGGAGGCGGGCGCGGCGCTGCAGGAGGAAGGGGCGGCCAGCCTGGGCCAGGGCATCGTCTCAGTGGTGGACGGCCTGCACAAGCGCAAGTGAGCGCGCTGACTGCTGCTTTGAGATGCCGTGCCGTCATCCCAGGAGGTGGAATGACGCGTCGCATGAACTGACCAAACGGCCTGCCTCTGCGGTGGCTGGCGCAGGCATGTGGCCCCCGCCGCAGCGCTGGTGCAGGAGCTGTGCGACAACCTGCCCGCCTTCGTCGACCAGGGGCTGTATGAGGGCACGCGCGTCACGTTTGCACGCAAGGCGCAGGTGCGTGCTCGTTTCCTCGCTCCCTGTTGCTTCTGACAGCGCAACCAAGCCACAGTGTGCCATTCGCCCTGGCTGCTCCCCCATGACTGACGCATGCTGTGTGGCAGGGGCTGGTGTTTGAGCTCTACCTTCGGTTCGGGCGCAGCGACCCTCGCTTCAACTTTGCCGACATTGCTGAGCTGGCGGCTGACTCGGGTGAGCAGTCGGTTTTGCCCTGTTCCCATCTGCAGGCCCACGCCTGCCTGTCCATCACTCGCATATGCCCAAGGACACGCGGCGTCCTGCTGTGTCTGCTGGCCTACAGGTGCGACAGTGCCGGCCGTGCTGAGGGCCCATGGTGTGCTCAAGTACTCGGACGAGCTGGCTGCCCTGGTGGACGCTGGCACAGAGCTGCCGCAAGGTGCGAGGCGCACTCCCAACCGCCCTGCCTCTGCCCGCACCAGCTGCTACCCCATCCCTCCGCAGCTTCTGCACAGTAGGCTGCGCCATGCCCGCTCGCTGGGCACCTGCGGGAGAGTGCTGCAGCCTCAGCTGAGCCCACCCGCCCTACCCGCCTGCCCGCTGCTGCTGTTGCAGGGGCTCATGAGCGCGCCATCCGGGCGGCTGCCGTTGCTGCGGTGGACGACCTGGCTGTTGCCATCAACTCCACCGCTGCGGGAGCGGGGGAAGGGGCCCCTGCGGCTGTGACAGCGGCGCATCTAGGGTCGCACCTGGAGTGGACGGCAGAGGAGGGGCAGCCGCTGCACGGGCGGATAACGAAGCACGTGGTGCGCGGCACCACCGCCTACTGATGCGCCGCCCTGTTCCCCTGTGTGCGGTGCCATGCCTGCTGCAACCTGGCGCCGTTGTGAAGGAGGGAAGCGCTTGCACTGCCGAGGGAAGCATACATTGAGAAACGAGTCAAAAATGTGGGCGCTGCGCCGCTGCGGAGGCGGAAGGGAGCATGCACTGCGCCGCGGAAGGCCAGCCCAGGCGCCAGCACGCCATGAGAGCACCATGCTGGCCCCATGTTGCTGCTGCGTGCTGTTCCGGCTCCTGCGGCGCTGCTTGGCCGGCTCACGCGTCGATCTTGGTGACGAGGAAGCGCGAGAGGTCCTGCCTGCGAGCGCAAGCGCACGACGACGACCCGTGTGTCGTTGGTCTCGCTGCGCTGCAGGGACGGGCCCCTGGTGCGGCCATGTACTGCGACCTGGCGCATCTGCAGCCCCGGCCGCCCACACGCAGCCCACGAGCCGCCGCACAGCGCTCCTGGCCTCCAATGCTGTGTTGCGCTGTGCGTGGGGCCGCCGACGCCGGGGCCTGGCCGCGACCACACGATTGTCTGCGGTCGGCTTCCTTTCCCCTGCGCCTCCCCCACACGATTGCTGGCCTCCTATTTCGTACCTGTGTCCCCGCTTGCGGCGGTAGTGCTTCTTGGGCCTCATCTTGTAGACGAGCACCTTTGGCCCGCGCAGCTCCTCGATGACCTCGGCCTCCACGTTGACCTGCTCCAGGAAGGGCTGGCCCACGGAGAGCTTGCCGTCGTGCTTGAGCGCCAGCACGCGGCCAAACTTGATGCGCGCGCCCACGTCGGCCTTGAGACGGTTCACGGTGTACCACTTGCCCTGCTCCACGAACATCTGCGTGCCCGACACCTCCACCACGGCGTAGGTGGACGGAGGCGCCTGCTGCAGCGGAGACGGGCTCGCCGCTGCGCGGACCACAGGCCGGGCCGGGGCGGTGAACGGCCGCTGCACGGCGGCGCAGCGCCGCGAAACAAGGCTGCTCATCGCCATCTTCCTATGGGGGCTGTGGGGGCCGACGCTTGCGGCTCGAAAAAAATTCATCACATGGGTAGGGCTTATAAGCCCGAGTCTTGGGGAGGGATTCCACGGTCTGGCATCAAGCAGAGCAGCAGCAAGATGAAGAAGCCTCAAGCATGGGACATCCCCGTTGGCAAGCGCGTCTACAGCGACATCGAGCCAGGCGCGACCATGCCCCTCCTCAATTGGCTGGTGGCCACGACCACGCTCACGCTATACTGCGGCTGGATGAACGTGCTGCTCATCCTCTTCGTCGCCGCCTTCTGGAGCAGGATCGCGCTGTGAGTTTGGGGAGGTAGGCGCGAGGCGCCAGGCCAGGCACGCCACCGTCGCTCCAGCGCCGACACGACCTCCTGGCGAGTGCAGGCACGCGCGCACGCAGCTGCGCGCAAGGGCATTTCGCGCAAACGATGACTCAAGTTGCTCAACGCTCTCCACAGCCCCACACACGCGTGCGGCTCCTGCTCGCGTGCACAGGTACCTGCTCATCCTCATCTGGAGCACGGTGCTGCTGCCGGTGCGTCCCTCTGGGCTGTGCGCTGCGGGGGCGGGGCCTTGTTCCGCCGCGCGCTGGCGCGGGTGTCGTCGCGCCGCCCTCCATAATCCTCAGCTGACTGCACCGCACTCCTCGTGCCACAAGGGCATGGCAGCAGACCAGCAGCAGCTTGCAAGCAGTGGCCACAAACGATGGGAGCGTGTGCCGCCGCCCTCTTGCTGCGCACCTGCTGCAGGCGAAGCCAGTGCTGTGGCCAGCCTGGAACAAGCTCTGGGTCTTCAAGACGTGGCGGCAGTACTTCCGCTACTCGTACTGCTTTGAGGTGAGCACCCGCCGCGGCGCAAGCAGCACCTGGTGTCCAACGCGAAGTGGCTCATCTTGGCGTGTGCGCATGTGCACGTGCTCTGGCACGCACCGCAGGAGAAGCTGGACCACTCTAAGCGCTACATCCTGGCTGAGGCCCCGCACGGCACGGTGCGTCCCGTTCACGCGCAATCCCCACCCTCGCACACGAGTGTGCACGCAGCCCGCAGCCAGCACGACCACCTTCCTGCAGCAGCAGTTTACACGGTGCTTCCATGCAGCCTAGGCCTGGCCTCCCAGCTACGGCAACACAGTGGCGATGCGTGTGCCGACACTTAAGGCGTTTGGGTGGCGTGTGGCGTGGTGCGTGTGCGTGCACCCACCCACAGTTCCCTATCGGAGCCATCACAGCGGGCACCTTGGTCCAGAGCTTCTTCGAGGTACCAATCTACAGCGTGGCCGCCACCTCGGTGTTCCACATACCGCTGTGGAGGCACTTCACCGCCTGGATCGGCTCGCTGCCGGCCACCAAGCAGAACTTCAGGCGGCTCCTCAAGCACGGATCCGTCGCTGTGGTGCGTGCACACGCAGCTTGCAGACAGCGTGCGGGGAGACCAGTCAGGGAAGCTTGTTGGGCGTGCACGGGCGGCAGTGAGCAGCGGGCAGCGATGGAATGGCCGTGGTGGCCGGTGTGTGGCGGCTGCTCTGCACCTAGGGTTTCTGCAGCTGCACCTGAAGCAGTGGCCTCGTGTGCTTGCTGCGTAAGCAGTGGTCTCGTGTGCTTACTGCTTAAGCAGTGGTCTCGTGTGCGTGCTGCTTAAGCAGTGGCCTCGTGTGCTTGCTGGCGCTACCTGCAGGTCGTGGGCGGCATCGCAGAGATGTACATGGTGCGTGGGCTCGGCAGCAGCAGCAGCTAGCAGCAAGGCAATCATTTCTGCGCTGGGGCGGCTCAGCTTTCAGAATGCCGAAAGCAGTGGTGTGCTCACCACCGTGATTAAGCTGTGGTTGTGCGTGTATGTGTGGGTGCGGCGGTGCATCACTCACGACGCTCAGTCGTGGTCGCCCCGCCTTGCGTTGCCTCACTCGTGCTCGCCCCGCCTTGCGTTGCCCAGGTGGCACCTGACAAGGAGCGCATCAAGTTGGCCACGCGCAAGGGGTTCGTGCGCATTGCTCTGGAGGAGCAGATAGACGGCATTGTGCCGGTGAGTGGAGGAGCAGAGCGAGGGAGCAGAGCGAGGGAGCAGGTAGACGGCAGTGTGCCGATGAGTGGAGGAGCACAAGAAGACACTGAGCACACTGCCCGAGTGTTGCAGCAGCCCAGCGGAAGCATGCTCCTTGGCCCAGAAGCAGGTGATGCTTGCGGCACCAGTGAGTCAGCCAGCCGCGCACCGCCAAACAGCAGCAGCACTTTTTCACGTTTCCACGGCCAGCGTGCACACGCCTGACTATCCCACCTTCCTTTCCTCACACTCTGCCCTCCCGTTGGCGCTGTTCTTACTCTTGCGCTCCTCCCTTGCGCATGTACCACGTGCGAGCAGGTCTACTACTTCGGCCAGACGCAGGCGCTCAGGTTCGGCCCCGCCTGGCTGTCTGACTTCAGCCGCAAGATCCGTGTCAGTTTGGGCGTGCTCTATGGCCAGTGGGGCCTGCCACTGCCCTTCCCAGTCGAAATGTACCTGGTGAGTGCGTGCACGTGGCGCTCTACGGCCAGTGGGGCCTGCCACTGCCCTCCCCAGTCGAAATGTACCTGGTGAGTGCGTGCACGTGGTGCACCATGTGCAAGCGTTGGTGGGCCGTAGTGATGCTCACGCGCGCACACGGCAGGAGCAGCAGGAGGGCCAGAGCGGCGCTGTCGACACGCGTCAGAAAGGCCACTGCTGCTATGACTGCTTGGCCACCCCTTGCACTCACCCACTCAGACCTGTGGTGCCTCTGGCATTCATCCGCAGGTGCACGGCAAGCCCGTTCCTGTGCCAAAGGTGTCCAAAGACGACCCCAAGTTCGAGGAGCACGTGGACTTGCTGCTCAAGCAGGTGGTGGAGGGCATGCAAGGTCTGTACGAGCGGCACCGGGCAGAGTACGGGTGGAAGGACCGGCCGTTGAGCATCGAGTAGAGGGCAGCGGGGCCGAAGTCGCAGCAGGGTGGAAGGACTGGCTGCACAGCAGCTGGCTGCGTGGAGCCTTGTGTAGCACCTGGCCTGGCTGGCACACTGGCCGCACATGAGAAGGGCGGGAAGGACCGGCGGCTGAGCATCGAGTGGAGGGCGTCTCTGCGTAGCTCTCTGCAGCAGGGTGGGAAGGACTGAAGGCCTCGGCATTGGGTCGGGCAGGCGGAGGGTGCCGGCACATGGCGCGAGCGCGAGGGCCCTGATGACTCATCATGACCATGACGTTCAGACACTCTGTATCCTCCACCAATGGGCGCACGTACACATGTACGTGCGGGCTTTCCCATCCGTGACTGTTTGCGACTGGCTGGCTGACGCCTCTCTCCTGCTTTTCCAACGGCGGCGGTACAGCGAGAGCAGTCCTGCAGCAGTGTTTTGGTGGGACCAGGGCTGGTGGAACGGAGCCACACGGACTGCAGGAGAGAGGGGCGCTGGCAGGGTGTGCCCAGATTTATCGTTCCTTTTTGCCCACGCTCTTCTGCCACTGCCTCCCCGCCCGTGCGACGTGTGTGTGTCTCTCTGAGGGCTGTTTGGTGCGGGAAGCAGGCTGCAAAGTTGCCTGGTCAAGACGCCACGAGTCGCCGCTTGCACGACGGGTGCTGCGTAACGTTAGAGCGGGGAGCAGCAAGCACTGGCAAGTGGTCAGACGGCAGCTTCCAATCGTCACGCATTCAGCCCCCCCACACACGTGTTCAACGTACGAAAGGTCAAGGTGGCGCGGCACGGTGCTCAGCCACCCCAAAGGGTTTAAGCACCCTTTGCTGCTTAAAAGCAAGCAGGAGAAAAGGGAACGCCGCAGGGCTGAGGCTCGGCGCACGAAGCACTGCCACCCTACCCTAGACGTCCCATTGCCTTGTCATATGCGTTGGACCCAAGACAACCAACCGTTTCACTCTCGGGTATGCAAGCATCGCGAGGCGAGACCCCAGGCCACCCCACGAGATACCCCAACCACGCTTCCAGAGGTCTTCTACTCCACACCCATGGAACGACACAGGCGCAGCAGGCTAGCGCCCCGGCCCTCCTCTTCCAACTGGCGTCAGCCTGTTCAGCAGTGTACACTTGCGCTTTCACGGCATCTCCACCTCACCTACCGTTGATGCGGCCTGAAGCCCCGTTTGCAAGCTACACACACACCCTGTATCTGCTTGCCACACATGGCTGTACCAGATGTAAAGCTCACCACACACACACCCAACCTGGTACAGGTATACGCGCCTGTACACCTGTGCTACAGCCTGGCACCTGCACAGGTGTACGCATGCCCAACCTTGGGATCACTTGCAACTCCTCAGCCCGTCTTTTGTCTTTTCTTTGACGCCACTGTCAGAGAGACCCACAAGACACGAGGGCGGCGGAAGCACAGGCCCCAGTCATTTGCCAAAAGAGCGCCACTGTCAAGAGAACCGCAAGGCAGGAGTAAGCGACGAGAAAGCGGCGGCACAGGCCCCAGCAAAACGCTTGGCCTTGCTCACACGCCCCGACAAGAGAGGGGAGGCGTGGTTGGGAAGGCGCGTCGGGGCTTCGCTGCAGGCGCAGGGAGCGATTCATACGAACCCTGCAACAAGATGGCAGGACTTGACAATACTGCTATGGCCAGGTAGCTTTGCTTTCCCACCCGCCAGGCACTGTTTCCATAAGAAACAACAACAGCGGCAAAAGCTGCAGCAGCAACAGCAGATGCACGTCGGCCTTGGTGTGTGTGTGAAGGACGAGCCAGGATGGGCGACAAGGCAGCATAGTCATCCGATGAGTCATTCGCCTAATCAACCGTTCACTCTCGTGCAGCCGTTTTTCAGTTTCTCTACCGTGTGTGTCCAGGGCCTGTCAGCAGTCAGCTCCCGTGATGAGATGCAGTTGAGTGAGAGGCGTGACAAAGTGGTGGCAGCACCCAGAAGGTACTGAGCCTGTGACAGTCGAGGCATGTCATATCCCCCACACATAGTAACAGCCCACTGTTGGCTGTTACTTCCCACGCCACCCGTGGTGTGGAGGCACTGCCTCGAAACAAAGACCAATGTCGAAAAAAGGAAGAGCAAGTGCTGATGAACGTGCGGGGTGGCAGGATAAGGCCGCTGTCAGTTCCTTCTCACGTCTACCGTAGCAAGCCACAGACCATGAAGCCAGCTGAAGCCGCAGCTCGCCAAGTCTCCGTCACTTTGTGCATCAGGACTGTCAACGTGCAACTCCCCCCCTGTCAATGCGCGTGCGCGCTCGTGCCATAAGTGCTCTCGGGAACTGTGCAGACTGCCAACGTGCCCCCCAAAGCCCAATGCGTGTGCGTGCTCATGCCAATGCGAGTGCTCTCAGACGTCAATACCCTCAAATGGCGTGTTTCCCCACCGCCCGTTTGGTTTCTTAAGCCCCCGCGTTTATGGGGGGCCCAGCCCCCGCCCTTGCAATGCCCTACCACCAGCCAGCCCGCTTCGCGTTGCCCGCATGCCCGCACCATGCAGCCTACATGCCACAGCAGCGGCAGCCCTACGCGGCCATGGACAAGTCTCACTGAATGGTAAAACAGTGTTTTATTCTATGCAGGCCGCCCCGCCGCCTGGCGAACCAATCTTCCCACCCCCCGCCCGTCCTCTGGCCCAGCGCTGCACAGTCAAACAGTACCAGGCTTCTCAGCAGTGCGCGCGTTGCACAGCATCCGCCACAGCACACCTAACAGCCTGTCTTTCTCAGTTGGAGCCCGCCCTAGGACATAGGAACTAGGACAGCGCGAGAGTCCCATTCATGTCTCATTCCTATTGGCCCTCACTACTATCAGAGCCCTCAAACGTCGTCTTCCACCTCGTCGTCCTCCAGACCGATGGCGTTCTGGAAGCGCGGCAGGTCTCCATACGAACTCCTCTCGCTGCCCGTGGCGACGCCCGGCGCGCTCGTCGCCTGCCGCGCCATGGTCAGCAGCAGGGTGCCAGCGATGCTCTGCCCTGGACTGACCACGAGCCTCGCGCCACCGCCCCACGACGACGCGTCTGAGTCTGCTCTCGACCCGCTGTTGTGGGCGTTGTTGTGGGTGGTCGCGGCACCAGGTTCGAGCCCGGTGAACTGCACGCGGTGCTGCTCCGAGGGCGCTGCGCCGCTGGGCCGCACGCGCAAGGCCGACCGCTGCGAGCGCTCCACCACCATGCCGCCCGCCGGTGCCGCAGCCGCCGCACGCCGCGCGCTGCTGCTGCTCTCCGCGCCGACGTCTGTGACGGCGCGCCGAGGCTGCCGCTTGCCCACCGACATGGCGTTTACGATCGCCATGCGGACAGCGTTGGCCAGAGAGGCTGCGGCCCCCTGCTGCGAGTGCGCCCGCGAGCCGGCGGCCGAGGAAGCCATCGAGGCGCCACCGGTGGAAGACAGGCGCGAGGTGGGGTTGGTGTGCCCTCCCGTGCTGCGTCTGGTGCGCGCCGAGCCGATGCTGCGCCCGTCGTGCGCTGACGTGGCCGCTCCGCTTGCCGGCGTGGCTGCGCCACTCATCGACTTGTTGCTGACGTGGCCAACCGAGCCCGCGCGGCTATGCGAGCGCGACAGTGCCGATCGCCACCCCGCCACCACGGAGCCATGCCCAGACCCGGAGAGGAGGCTTGGCGCGCCGCCGGAGGGCCTACCGAACGATAGCACCGTTGTCACCCCGGATCGCCCTCCCGCCTGGCTGCCCGAGCCCGGCACGGACCCCTGTAAGCTCAGCAGGCTCGTCGAGGTCCGGGGCTGTGGCACAGCCCGCGACGCGGCTGAAGTCGAGCCCGACGAGTAGCCACCTTGATTGCCAACGACGGCCGTGGGTGCGGGAGCGGTCGGCAGCTCATGCGGTGCTGACGAGGTGCCCGGGAGCACGCAACGTGACCATGGTGGCGGCGGCAGGCCAGGCTGGGAGGAAGACGCCGATGCCGTGGCTGGCAGCGGGGACCGGTGGGGCTGCTGCCAGGGCACCCTGTACATCGCTGCAGCTGTAGTGGCGGCAGCAGCGGCGGTGGCGGCATTGGTGGTGACCGAGAGGTGCACAGGTGCCAAGTCAGCCATGCCTGAGAAAGACGGAGGTGCCCGGAAGCTGCCGCTGTGCTGCGCGCTGAGGTGCGGCATGTCCCGTAGTGACAGCGGCGGCGACACATGGAGGTCTTGGGAAAGGGTTCCCAGCGATGGTTGGGCGGCGGCCGCAGCGTGGGCGCCGCTAGCAGCCAGAACTGCAGCCATGGCTGGGGCGGCGTGGTTGCTCCTTGCGGCGTGCGGGGGCGGGAAGTGCGGTACGGTGGCGGCCGGTGATGCCATGCGGAGGAAGGTGGGGAGCGTGGGTGTGACGAACGGCGAGGTTGGTGCGGTTGGGTCCCGAACCGCTGCAGGCGCACCAGGGGACCAGTGGTGGTGGTGGTGGTGCGGCGGCGGCGGCTCAGGGGAGCGGTTGCTGCTGGGTGAGAGCTCGCGTGGCGAGGCGGGTGCAGTGATGATCTGCACCTTGGGCTGCTCCCGCCACGCTCGCTGCAGCGCAGTGTTGCTGTGGCCAGCAGGCGCGGTGGTCGTCGTCGTCGGGATAGGGCCGAAGGGAAGGGTGCCGTCGCTGCTGGTGACGAGCCACGGACGTTGGCGGGCTGGGCTCCCGCTTGGCTGCGTTGGCGAGACTGGCGCGGTAATAATGCCGCGCGCGTCAATGGCCTGCCAGGGCCACTGCGGCGGCGCGGTGGTGCTGTGGGAGGGTGGAGCCACGGCGGCACTTTCGGCGCTCGAGCCGCGCTGCCACGAGCGGTGCGGTGATTCGCCGCCGCCGATCCCACCCGGCGAGCCGCGCTGCCACGAGCGGTGCTGTGACTCGCCGCCGCCGAGCCCACCCGGCGAGCCCGGTGCAGTCGCAGGCGTGATCTCATCACGCTGCGGCTCGGGCTGCCACTGCACGCCCTGCTGGTCGATCGTCAGGAACAACTGCTGCTGCTGCTGCTGTTGCCGCCCCTGGTCCAGGCTCGCGTTGCTCGCCCTCGAAGGCCGGGAGTGCCTCGACGTCCGAGCCGTGTTGACGCCGCTGGTGCGCTGCCCCGAGTTGCGTTGCGCACCAGAGTTCCTCGCCGAGTCCAGAATAGGCAACGCGCCTAACGAGGACCTCCCCTCCACCCACACGCCCCCGCCGCCAACGCCACCACCTCCGCCGGCACCGCTCATGGAGTGCCTGGTGGCGGTGTCGTCACCGGCACCGCCGGCGGAGCGCCGCGAGGATGATTGCCGCGTCGGCGCGGGCTCCATGGGAGCGGCCACCTGCTCGTCCTCTGCTTCAGCCATGGCGTGAAGCATGAAGGAGCTCGGGCGGTCGAAAGCCGGGCCGAACAATGGCGTCCTGCGGCTGCCTGGGTGGTGGTGGCCCATGGGGTCTGCAAAGGGGCGCTTGGCTTGCGGCTCGCCGGGGGTGGCGGTGGCGTTGCCGCCGACCGAGAGGCGGAGCGAGGTGGTGAGCCACTTGTGCATGGAGGTGCGGCCAGAGGTTGAGAAGCGGTGGGGGGCGGGGCCAGGGAGCGAGGTGAGCATACGGGCGGAGGGGTCGGGTGTGTTTGCCTGGGTGGATGGGGTGAGCCGGGGCATTGTGCCTGAGGACATTGGTGGGGTGGGCCGCTGGTGGAAGTCGCTGCTGATGAGGAGGGCTGGCGGTGGTGCGTTGCGGGCGGCGGCGGTGGCGGCGGCGTAGGTGAGTGGGCGGAGAGTGGCGGAGGGTTGTTGCGGGGGCATGCTATCGTCTTTAGCGGTGAGGCGTGGGGCACTGGTGAGGAGGGATGGCCCCAGCTGTGTCTTGTGGAGGTGGCCGGAGGGGCTAGGGGTGGGTGCGGAAGGACGCTTGACGAGGAGAGTGTTGGGCTCGGCAGCTGGCTCCGCGTGCCGCCCTGCGCTGCCGCGCTGCTGCTGCGACGGTGCATCGCCGCCAAGCGTCTCGAGAATCGCCGCCTCGCTCGTCGTGTTGTTGCCGTTGTGCCGCCAGGCCCAGTTGGCCGCACCTCGCATCGACCCGCCGTCCTCCTCGTGCGACGTAAGCGCGGCGGAGTGCACTGACGGCGTGGCGCTGCCGCGCTCGCCGTCCCCGCTGTGCTTCTCCGCGCGGTCGCTGCCGCTGACAGGGCCGCTGTCCCGTCCACGCGAGGATTTCGAGAGCAGCCTCGAGAGCCGCTTGCCGAGGCTCAGGCTGCGCTTGGGCATGAATCCCAGCCCACCTTGCGGCGCGTGGCCCGCCTCGTGGGGCCCCTCAGGCACAGCGAAGCGCGCCTTGCCGGGCAGGCCGTGGTGCGCTGCTGCTGATACTGCTGGGCCACCTTCCCTACGGCCGTGCACGGTAGGCTCGGCATCGTCCAGCAAGCCCGCCATGAACACCGTGGCCTGGTGCACGGCGCCGGCGGC
>QAXK01004001.1:0-19573 GCA_004335735.1 Chlorella sp. KRBP | reverse complement strand
TTGTGGCTTGACTTGCATCGTCCTTGCATCTCTGCTTCATCATCATCATCATTATCAGTGCATGGCGTTCACGGCAGGTGCCGTGGTGCTGCTGGACAGGAGGGCCACCAGATGTCCTGCCACCAAATATCCCTCATGGTGCTGCGTGGGCACTTTGCGTGTTTCGTGTCGTTGCATGTTGCCGTCAGCCAGGCATGGCTGCTTGGCATAGCAGGCAGGTCACTGCGAAGGACGTGAGACACAGGCGTGCACAAACTGCGCCAGAGGCAGGTAATCAACACACTTCATCAGGTCACGTGTGTGTGTCCGTGCAGGGGCGTGGTGGCCGGGTGGGACGCTCAGTGCTGTGAGGGTGAGGACTGGCTTGAGGCCGTGGGCCCGGAGGCCACGCAGCGCATGCTTCAGCCGCACTACCACGTGCTGGTGGACGACAGGGACTGGGAGTATGACTCCCTCAGCGTGAGTGCAAGGCGATTCAGGAGACCCTCACAGCACACCTCTTGCAAGCACGGCAGCAGTCCCTGCAAGGCCTGCAGGGTGCATTTAGAGGAGACGATTGCACATGCCGAGACAGCCATGGAGCGAACCGGCACGCCCGGCCAGCTGCTGTAGGTGCCGGCAAGCCATTCCTGCCCAGCGCCCCAACAGGCACACGCACGCATCGCCAAACCCACGCCGCATGCGGCCCCAAACCCTAACCGCAGCCCCCGGTGGCGTACGTTGCGGAGGAGCTGTGCTGGGCGCCTGAGCTCGGCGGTCCGCTCCCCTCGGGCCTCCAAGGAGCACTGCTCAAGGAAGCGACCGCCGCCGTCACCGCAGTGGCCGCCGCAGCGGCAGCAGCAGCCGCGGCAGCGGCAGGCAGGGCGTCGTCTGCGCCTGCGGTGCGCAAGGAGGAGGACGGCGGCGCGCTGGTGGTGCCTGGAGGCACGTCGTGGAGGGAGGTGTTTGGGCCCGAGGCAGTGTCGCACCCCTACATGTGAGCGCGTGTGCTTGGCGCGTTGCTTTGCATCCCAGGCGCGCAACAGCATGCCTGATCATCAGGCAACCACCAAGTCAGCCAAGCGCGTGTTGCGGGCTTGCTGCTTTGGAACGAGCGGGCGGTGTGCATGGTGCGCCTGCACTGTGCGTGTTGCACGTGCAGATACATCCTGTTCCTGGGGCAAGACGCGCACGGGGACTACGTGCCATGCAGGTGAGGTGGCAACGCTGGTGCGGTGCTGCATCGATTGCCTGCACGTATGCGACTGTTCGTGGCATCTGTTCTGCAGCACGGGCACATGCATTGCGCCCCGCAGCTGGCCAGCAATGCGTGTGTCATGGTGTGCCCTCGCTGCCTGCGCGTCACAGGCAGCTACGCTCCAAGTACAACGTGGCCCGGCGGGACGTGGGCAACGCGCCGCCACCTCCAGAGGAGAGCAACTGACCGGCCGGGGTGGGGCGTGCGTGGGGAGTTGCTACGGATCTTACGATGTGTTTACGGACTTTTCTTCGGACCTTTACGCCAGCCGTGGTGGCTGCTCCACCTTCACTGCACTGCCATGTTTCGCTGCGCAGCGCACGCACCCATTCATCCCTGCAACTGTGTCGAATGCCAAGGCTGGCAGTGCGTGTCGAGCATTGCATCTAGTACAGCCAGTAACCCACAGCGTGTGAGTCATGAAAAACGAAAAAGCAGCCCGCAATGAGTTGCTACTTCTTGCCAACCGCTTGCAGCTTGGCCTTGATTGTGTCGCTGACCACCTTGTTGTCCGCACGGCCCTCGGTGCGGGCCTGTGCACACACGCAAGGAGGAGGAGCGGGCGCAGCAAGCAAACAGCCACCGTGAAGTGCGGCCGTCTTGCTACCGGCTACGGGTGGCAGCTTGGACTGCAATGCTGTGGAGCAGACATGCCAGTGCTTGCAGACGTGCAAGGTGGCCCTGTGCAGCAGACTCTGCAGGTCTGCCGCAGTCATGAGCTGGTGGCATCGTGATGTAGCAGTCACTGAGAAGCGCCTCACCTTGACCGCTGCCATGACCTTGCCCATGTCCTTCTGTGTGGTGGCCCCAAGCTCCGCCACCACCGCCACTACCACCGCCTCCACCTCCTGTGCTGACATCATGGCGGGGAGGTACGATTGCACCACCTCGAGCTGCACATCACATCACACCACAAGATACATCACGCGTCGTCAGGAAGGAGCTGCTGGTGAGGAGGGGCGTTGTTCATCATGCCAGCGCTGTGCAGGCGGCGTCCCTTACACGAAGCAGGTGCGGTTCCATGTCGGCCGCCTGTGACAATTCTCGCACAAGCATGGCCACACTTGCTATCACGTCAGCCCGCACCTCCTTTGCCTCCTTGTCCACCAGGTCCTGCCGCCCCCCCGCCAAGTAGCTGTCAATTGAGTCGCGGCGCTGCTTAGCCGACTTCTGCAGCACCTTGATCACCTGCAGTGCGGCGGCAGGTGGCCAACCAGCGGGAGGTGTGCTCCAGATAGCGGGTGGCTGTATGCTCTGGCCTGGGCTAGCGCCTCATCTTCATGGCTGCTGCTCCTGGTGCCCGGCGGTGGACGCCTTGACATGCAAGGGACATTGCGCTCACATGCATGCACAGATGCTCAGATGCTCAGATGCATGCACAGATGCATGCAAACCAAGCCTCCTCACCTCTGCGTCCGTGAGCGGTGTGTTGGACTCGCGCAGTTCAATCTCGCGCTGCTTGATGGCGGCGTTGAGGAAGCGGATGGCGGACAAGCGGTCCTGTGCGGTGTGGGGCAGAGGTAGGGCGAGGGCGAGCGTGTCTGTGTGTGCAAACCTGGGTCATGGGAGCACGGCTGTGGCAAGCACAGCTGGCGTGGCAGGGTCCTTCCCCGACAGTGCGGCTCCAGGGGCGAGGAGTATTGCCTGCTTCTGCTGCTGACGGTGGTGCACCCGCCTGCCCCCAGCACGCACCGCATCCTTGGCCTTCATCGCTGTCTTCATGTCAGCAGTAAGCCGTGAGGCGATGCTGCTGCCGGTGGCGGCATCCCCCGCCGCCGCGCCTGCGGCTCAGTGCATGGCATGTGTTCAGCTGCACATGCATGCAGTGACCTGCTCCTGCTGTGACCAACGGCCTGCAGGTCGCTGCTGCACGCGACCGGTCTCATCCTGAGCGGACGCCTTACCCCTTATCCCACTCACTGGTGGCGATCCAGCGCCCACTTGCTCCAGTGCCACACGCCGCCACCCTGCCGCTGCTGCTCACGCCTCCATGGCAGATCGTAGCGACGCTGGAGGGGCGGGCGGACAGGACCACCAGCGAGCGGAGCGTCCTTGTCAGCATGCTGTTCCCAGGGCCAGCTGCAGGGGCCTGCTTGCTGCTGCTGTTCACCCTGCACTGCATCTCTTGGGAATGAGCGCATCCGTGGTCCTCATCGCGAGTCTCCATGGTCGGGTTCGCTGCCCTTGCGAGCAGGGAGCACAGAACACGCACAACGATGGACCTACTGCGCGGCTACTCGGAAGGAGGCGAGGACAGCTGCAACGAGGACGAGCAGCCAGCCGCTCCATCGATCGTCGTGCAGCAGCAAGCAGCGGGCAAAGGAGCTCCAGGACAGCGTGCTGGGGCAGCAACAGGCAATGGCAGCCCTGCAGCAGTAGCAGTAGCAGTAGCTGCAGCGCCGCGGTTCGTGCTGCCCCCTCCCGACCTGGACATGGACGACGACGGCACGCCAGGCGCCCAGCAGTGCGTGTGGGGTGTGTGCTGCTCTGCTGCAGCCATTGCCGGGCCCAGATGGCTCACAGGCTCGTAGACATGCAGTCAGTGAAGCCGCACCGCACGCACACGATGGCCGGGCGCAAGCACGCTGCCCACACATGAATGCCACACGCACACACACTGTGCAGGCCGGCCGGGCGCAAGCGCGGCCTGAGTGAGGTGACGGGTGCCAGCCTGCTGCCCCAAGGCCCTCCCGCAAGCAGCGCCGCCAAGACCGCCCACCTGCAGGGGCCAGGCTCCTCGCCCAGCGGCGCGCCAGCAAGGGGCTCTCAAGGGGTCAGGGCTGCCGGCACGCACGTACCCACCTCGCTCATCCCGCCACAGGCCAGGGGCAGGTGAGCGCAGTGTGTGCAGCGCTTGCTGCACGCGAGAGCGCAGCGGAAGAGAGGGAACGGTAGACGCAGGCTGGGCTGGCAAAGGCACAGCCACCCGCGGGCGCCGCACGCTACCCAGCCATGGATTCCTGAGCCGGCACCTTCGCC
Source organism: Chlorella sp. KRBP (assembly GCA_004335735.1). Lineage (NCBI taxonomy): Eukaryota > Viridiplantae > Chlorophyta > Trebouxiophyceae > Chlorellales > Chlorellaceae > Chlorella > Chlorella sp. KRBP. The sequence continues at coordinate 15,357 of QAXK01004001.1, read as the reverse complement.
TTGTGCTGCTTGAATGAGTTTGCTTGCATCGTTACGCTCGACTGCAGGCCCAACATCTCCACTGAGGACATAGACACGCGGCCGGCTGAGCAGAGAAAGCTGGCGGCTGCAAGGGCGGCGCGGCAGACTGGAACCTTGTAGCGCCTCCCACCACCTCCACTTTCGCCTTACGACCACCTCCACTGCCACCACAATGCATCAGCACTGCTGGCTTGCGTGCTTGCAGCCTCTGACGCGTTGTATGTACAGCTTGATCCTCCTATCCATTCATGTTAAGTGCCAAGCACACCTGCAATAACGATCCGGTGTCTCACCAACGGCAGCAACGGCAGCAACGGCGGCTCCTGCAAACTCGCAGGCAGCCAACAGTGGCGCATTCAGCAGCAGCTCATCCCGTCCCCCCTTGCTGTACCATGGCTGCCAAGTCTGACAGTAGGGGCGCGGAAGCGTGCCGCTGCTGCTGTGCCTGCTGCTGCTGCTGCCAGGAGGCGAACTTGGCCGCAGCCTGCGCCGAAGCATGTCCCGCGTACGCCGCAACGTCTGCCAGCAGAGCGCCCAACGCGTGGCAGGTGCCGGCGGGCGTCCGCACCAGCGCCGCGCCCATGGCCGCCACCAGCACCGCCATGGCGTCAGCGGGGTTTAGGGCGGAGAGGTCCTGGACCAGGCGCTCGGCTGCTGGGCCTGCCGCGCCCACCTGTAGTGTGGTCAGCAAGGCACAAGGGAGCAATCACTGTGGGGTGTGCGGCAGCAACGATGACAACACGAGGCGGGAAGGAAAGGGAGAGGTGCAAGTGGGCGAACACGGGAAGGACAGCGAGTGCGAGTGCACCAGGGTGCGGGGAGTCCAGGAAGAAAGGGAGAGGGGGCGCCCACCACCAACCCTGCGACCTCCTCCTGCGCCAACCGTCACACCTACAGCCCTAACCACTGCCCACCACCACCGCCATCTCACCTGCAGATACTCGAGATGTTGTGCTGCGTGCGCCACGGCCACCGCCTCCACCGTGCCCGCAGGCGGCGGCGCCCACACCCAAGCTCCACCGTCCCCTGCCGGCAGCACACCCGACCCCTGCTGCTGGCTGGACGGGGCAGGAGCGTGCCCCTGCTGTGCCTCACTACTGCCAAGGTCCATTGGCACAACAGCACCCTCCCTCTGCTGCTGCTGCTGCTCGTGGTGTCCATGGTGTGGGTAGTGGTGGTGTGGCTGTGAGGCGGAGGGCTGCTGCACGTCAGCGTGAAGCTCCGCTGCCTGAGAGAGCATTGGCAGCCCAGGCGGTGGTAGCGGGGGCAGCAGGACTGAGGCAGACGAGGGCGGAGGTGGTGGTGGTGGTGCCCAGGTGGTGGGCAGGGCGGCCAGGGCGCGCCTGAGGAGGCCGTAGTCTGGGGTGTCGGCAAACCCTAGGGTGGAGAGGTGCGAGGTGATGGTGGACACCAGGCCTGCGGGTGGTGTGGTGAGTAGGAAGTTCATGGGCCAGCGTGCCAATGCACTGGGCGGGCCTAGCAGAGCAGGTGCTTCTCTCGTCTTGCAAGCGTCCTGCAAGCAGGCAAGATAGGTGGGGCCGCACGCACCGAGCAGCTGTGGCGGCAGGGGCCGCAGCAGCAGCATGTCAGGCTGGCTCATGGCTGCCTGCTTGGCCGCCGCCGCCGCCGTGCGGTGCGCCTCCTGCTGCAAGCCCTGAGGCAAGCCCTCGTGCCCCATGGTGGCGCCCTCGTACGCCCCCGCTGCGCCCGTGCCAGTGGCAGTGGTTGGGAGGGCTCGGGCGTCTGCGGGTTGACGCCAGGGCAGCGTGCCTGCGGGTGCACATGCACACCACCACCTTCAAAACCGGCACTGAGCACCGTGCACCGTGCACCGTGCATCGGGCGTTGTGTCAGGCAGGGAGCACATCACACTTGATTAACAAGCGCCCAAGAGCCTTCGCGTCCGTCTTCCTGCCCACTTCCCCCTCACCTTGCGCCAGCTCCACCAGGCAGTAGAGCCAGCTCCACAGGTCGTCCCTGCGCCCCAGATCCGCCCCCGCGTGCGCGTGCACGGAGGCGTACGTGGTGCTGCCCCTGAAGGCTGCCTCTGGGCGTGCAGGCAGCAGGGCACCTGCATGGGCCAGGCGGCATGCAAAGCTGGCGTTTAGGGCGCGGCATGGCGGAACAGGGCACAAACAGGGGCCAAGGCACAGGTGGGCAGCCTCACTGGCCACAGTGCTGCAGCGTGGCACTCGTGCTGCAGGCAGCCATGGCTGCTGCGCATGCAGTGCGACGCATGTTCTGTGCGGGTGCGCCAGCGTTATCACACGCACCTGAGTCGTCAGTGAACCTGCGGGCCAGTCCAAAGTCCAGCAGCCGCCACTCCCCCGCACTGCCACCTGCGCCCATACCACCACCACCACACGCAACGCATGGTATGCATGCTGTGAGGGAAGGCCGAACGCGGCGGCATGGTGCACCTGGCCTGTACACCCCACGGCGACAGTGTGGCCTCATTGCCGTGTGGTGTGCGGCGCGAGGGGCAGCAGGGGCAGCTGGGTGTTCAAGCGGCATGGCAGCCAATTCACGCATGCAGCTGTCGCCGACACCTCCAATCATCCAGTAGTTCAAACGCACCGGCAGGGGGCGGCAGCACCTGGGCAAAGTTTGCTGGCTTGACGTCCCTGCAAAGAGAGGGGCCAAGGGACGGGGAAAGGACAAGGTTGACAGAGCAGCTCCTGATGATGTGCCGCCGCTGGCTGCGTTCCCATCACCACCCACCTGTGTATGAAGCCACACGAGTGCACCGCCTGCAGTGCGTCTAGCATGCCACCCGCCACCTGACGCAGCATGCCAGCCTCCAGCCGCCCCCCTGGGGAGCCCCGCCTCAACTCTACCAGGTTGACGCCGAGCAGCTGCAGCAACAACAACAGCAGCAGTCGCAGATCCTTTGTAACGGCTGCAGCAGCAATGGAGGAGGAGTATGAGGCCTGGCTCATGCACCTGCCGGCGGCGGCGTGTGCTGCCTTTGTGCAAGGGATGCCTGGCGGCTGGCTGCACTTGCGGGGAAGCGCCTCCTCACCTGCAGCACCATGTAGTACCGCTCCTGCTGCAGCGTGCCACCGTGCAGCACTGGGCATATCTGGGGGCACTGCTCCGCGATGCGCCGCATCACCTGCACGCCTCAGGCACACGCTAGATCGTTCCTTGTTCCCGGGCGGATTCCCCGGACGCCCAGGATGGCAGCTGCAGCCGTCAAGCTCTCACCCGGTGCTCCTGCCTGACGCTGCGGCAGTCCAGGCGCTTCTCCACCTTCATGGCGAACTGCACAGTGCGGCGGCAGGTGGCGTGCAGGCATGCACTGCGGCGTGTGCGCCGTCGGCCCCCTCCCGCACCACCAGCTGATGCATGGAGCATGCTGTTCCTCAAACGCACCCTTGCGTCGCTGTCTGCAGGCAGAAAGGTGTCGCGGCACTCGTAGACCTCGGCGAAGGCTCCTTCACCCAACTTGCGCACAATCTGCCATCGGTCCGCGTCGCTGCCGCTGCCCACGCGCTGGCCCTTGTAGAACAGCGGAGCCATCGCTTGATTAGGGGGCGGCCCCCCGCAGCGCGAGTCGTGTTCGCCCGGCCTGAGAGCTTTGCTCGCTCTCCACAGCTCCACATCAGCGGGACAGCAAGCGCAGAGAAGCTCTTAGCAGCCAATCTTCCTTCCATGCACGCACCAAAGGCCGCCGCAGGGCACAGCGCGTGAGTGCACGGCGCGCACGAATGCAAACGCCCACACGCCAGGTGGATATGGGAGCAGCAGCAGCAGGAGCAGGAGCAGGAGGCGTGCGGAGCTGCTGCCAACAGCAGTGCCACCACTGGCAGCCGCGACGGCAACCAGGAAGACCGTTCCGGCGGGCGCGGTTGCGGCCCTCCACTGCAACGGCACGCACAGCCTTGGCGCTGGTGCTGCTCGCCAGTGTACTCTACGTGTCAGCAGCCCCACCCAGCATACGGAAGCCAAAGAAGGAAGCAGCGTCCGCCGGCAAGCAGCAACCGCACAGGCAGCAGCAGCAAGAGCAGGATGGCAGCGACGGCGGCAGCAGCAGCCAGCAGGCCCTGACGGACGTGCAGCTCGCTTTTGCACCTGAGCGCTTCTACAACCCATCCCTGGTGGTGTATCCGGACGGTCAGGCACACTGCGCCATCAAGCACACGCAGCACCACAAGGTGCAGGCCAAGGTGAGCTGTCGGTGCTGCTGCTTGATGCACTTACATGGGCTTGCCGTCCTGCAGCAGCACCACCATGGCACTTGCCGTGCCTCAGCCCGGGGCATCCACGACGTCTCCCAGGCGTGATGGCGTCCAGCGTGCCCATGCCTGCATGCTGAACCCTAATGCCCTGCAGGTGTGGTGGTTCAACAGCATTCAGGTGTGCCGCGGCAGCGTGGCGGCACTGCAGCAGCTCGAGTGCGCTCCCTTCCACCCCTGGGGTGACCCTGCCCTTGGCCGGCTGGACGAGTGTGAGCTGGACGCACGCGTGCGGGGCGGGCGCACGGACTCACGTGGTGTGGGGGACACAAAGGTGAGGAGGCGCGCGGTGTGCTTGGTCCTTGGGTATTTGGGTGGGGGAGGCTGCATTAGGGAGGTGCAGCATTGTGACGTCATAGTGTGCATGAGGGTGGAAGGCGCAATGTGTGAGAGAGCTTCACGTGCTGCCTCCGCAGAGCCGGAACAGCCCACTGGTCAGGGATCAGCACAGACTTGACTTCAGTGTGGACCTGGCAAGAGAGTTCCCTGGGGGCCACTGTCTGCGTGGCACGTGCGCTGCATGGTGTGCACTGCAGCTGTGGATGTGGCCGGGCAAGGGCGTGTACGCAATCTTTGGCCACAAGCCCAACAAGCCCCTCCTGACAGCTGACCCGTCCACACAATCCACACAAGACAGCTCATCATCAGGCAGCACGCAGGGCGCAAGCCCTGGCTCCATGTCCGTGTGGGCAATGATGAGGGCTCACCCAGCCCTAAGGCCCATGATGCAAGCAGCGGCGGTGACGACGGGGCCGGAATCTGGTGCCCCGGGGGCGTCCACAACAGCAGGAGAAGGAGGAGGAGCGGCGGGGCACCAGTCGAGGTTCTGCCGCATGCAGCTGGTGTACCATCAGTGGCTTGTACAGGTGAGAGGGGTGTGGCAGACGTAAAGGGCATGATGCGCCACTCCCGCTGTGCAGGCCACAGGGTCATATCAGTGTGCAGTGCAACAGGTGTGGAAGCACGTCTAGATTTTGACGCCTAGGGCGTACCTACCGCTGTCCCCTAACCACCATGCAGGTTTGGTCAGTCAGACCCCTCCCAGCCCCTCAACCCTAGCTCGTTCCTGCATCATGCACGCAGGTGTGGTCAGACCCCTCCCAGCCCCCCGACGACCCCTGGCGGCTCCTGGGCCAGGACCCCCTGCCCCTGCTGCCCGCGCCCTGGCTGCACGCGTATCCCGCCTCTCAGCCCTACGTCATGGAGAAGAACTGGATGCCTTGGGTCTACAGGGTGAGCAAGCGCAGGTCAAGGAGGATAGCAGCAGCACGCCTCTTCCTGTGGGCGTGATGAGGTGTGGGCGCCTCACGAGGATCAGCACGCTTGGATGGCATGGCACCATGGCACCCATGGTTGCTGGCAATCATGTCAAGAGCATGCGGGGCACGATGCCAAGAGACGATAGCGTGGCAGTGATGAAGGCACCCAGCCTTAGCCCCAGGCCTGTATTCCACTGCGCCGCTGCAGGAGAGCGTCGAGGTGCCAGGGCAGGACGGCGGCGCGCCCCGCCTGGTGACGCGTGAGAGGCTCATGGTCACGTACATGGTGATGCCTCACACGGTGTGGGAGCTGCTGCCCAACGGCACCGCCTTGCCCAGGTGACCAGCTTGCGGTGGCCCCTTTGGTCCCTGTGGTGGCCCCCTGTGGCCCCTGTGCCTCGCCCGTTTGCAAGACACACACACGGGCATGTAAGCTTGCCAAACACGCCAGGCACATCGTGCAACGTGTGAGGAGTCGCTTTCCCAGTGTCTGGGTTGCGATACAGCCCTGTAATGCTGTGCCAGGACGGAGGCGTGTGGTCCTCCATTGGCCCTCATCATGACGGCTCGGGACTTGACCCGTTTCCTGGCGGGGTGAGCACAAGATTGGGCCACTGTCACTACGCTACATGTGCATGTGTGCAGGTGGGAGAGCAACAGCAGTGACCCGCTGATCCAGTCCAAGTTTGGCGCCTTTTCCGTGCACGGGGGCCCGCCAGTGGTCTGGGTGGGGCCACAGCACACGGGGGTGGACAGCCAAGGCCAGCAGCAGGGCCAGGACCAGGCCTATTACCTGGGCATCATGCACCACATTGAGAGGTGAGCAGGGTGGCGGTGGGTCTCCATAGCTGCCACGGCCGGCTGCTTGGGTGCCTGGATGCATGCTCTGGCCTGGGCTGGCTGGCGCCTGATCCATCTTGTCTGCTGGCAGCTGGTGCCTTGGCCGCTGCGGCTGGGCACTTTGGTATGCAAGCTACATGTACAGTATCACCTGTGATGCCCTGGTGGCGTGTCGTGCAGGTGGCGGCGTGGGCGGCTGTACCGCCACTTTGCCTTCAAGTTCGAACCGCAACCTCCCTTCCGCATCACAGCTGTCAGCGACGAGCTGCCTCTGGTCTACTCGGGAGCAAAGGTAGGCCCCTGGGGGCCCTTGTGGGGTGAGGCTAGGGTTAGCAGGAGGCTCCACAAGCAGCGCAGGCGGTGCAGCACCGCATGTGCGTTTAGAGCACGCCACATGCACAGAAGCGGCGCGTTGCCCCTTGATCGTGCTGTGCCTGTTGACTGCCGCAGTCCAAGGTTGCGTTTGTGACGGGGCTGCACCTGGAGGCGTCCTCCCGTCAGGTGTACATCAGCTACGGCTCGGCCGACCTGGTCAGCAGGCTCCTGGTGCTCAACGTGAGGCCTAGGGTTAGGTTTAGGGTTGGGCTGCCACTGATCCGGCTGAGTTGGCAGCACTCTTGGCGCTTATAGACGTGGTGTGCAGGGCCAGAGTCCTCTACCCATCTGGCGAGCATGCGATGTCCGCTACCAGGATGGACGCATGCACAATGTCTCTCACGAGACTGGGTTGCCACATCCATTGCGAGCAGATGTCAAGCCTGGAGGCGCTGTTCAGCGGTCAGATCCGCTTCAGGGACCTGGGCGTGGCTACGGCGGGCGCCTTTGCGCTGCCCGGGGGCCAGGGCGACGGCGAGGGCGCTGGTGCTGGTGCTGGTCGGCTGGAGGGAACAGCGGCCGGGAGGGCCATGCAGCAAGTGTAGTCAGCAGGCTTGCCTGGTCATTTTTTGACAACTCATGCGCAGGTCTTGATGCAAAATTTGCGCGGGGTGCAAAACAATCACAATCTCGATCTGGAAAAGCAGGAGAGTAGAGGTGCAACAGTTTACTTGCCAGCGCCGCCGGTGCGGAGCGCCTGCACGATGCGGCCGCCTGCGCACGCACAAACAAAGTGGGCGAGCACACGCGCACGCGGTGAGGCCACATGCTTACTGCGTGTGTAGATTCCGTGCGACACTGTGTTGTGGGCTCAATGAAACGCAACGACGAGGTGTCAGCGCACCTCCTGGTGATGGGTGGGGGCCCTTGTACACACCACGCTGCGCCTCGCTGTTGGCCTGCACAGGCATAAACAGGGCAGCGCACGGGCCACACGGTCGCGCCTGGCGTCTGGCGTGCATTCGGTGGTGCTCTGAAGTGCTCTCAATGCATCTTGACAGTCTTGACAGCCCCGAAGCCGAAGGCTAAGGTCTGCCACACACGGTCTGTGTAGGCCTGCATCATGATGCCTTCCCCAGCTGCATAGCAAGGGGAACGATCCCAAGCGCAGCCTCAGGCCCAAGCGCAGCCTCAGGCCAGCGCTGTGTGCTCACCCTGGCGAGCGCCACGAGGATGGCCTGCGCCTTGTCCCAGTTCTCAGGCTTGCCAGCCCAGGTCTTGAGCGTGGTGGCCTGCGGCAGCACACATGCGGGCACCGAGTTCTGTTGCTCATGTGGCGCGTTGCCCACCTGCGTAATGTCGTAGTTCACCGCGTGTGGCAACGAGCAGCTGCACATTGCTCCCCAGGCGCACCCACCCACCTGCAGGGCGCGGCCGTAGCTGAAGGTGAGGCTCCAGGGAGACAGAGGGTACTCCTCGTTCAGCGCCTGCACATGACAAGCACAACCACAGCTTGACCTCATGATTTCAAAGGCTCCTTGCACCCTACCAGCCACGATCAGCAAGTGCTGCCCCAAGGCACACAGCAGCGCTGGCGCGGCAAGCACTGCGAGCAAACCGAGGGGACGGACCTGCAGGTTGATGGTGCTCTCCTCCTCGGACATGCCACCGCTGCAGGGCAGGGCACGGGAGCAGGGCACGAGCAGCGCGTCGAGCAGCGCGAGCACCACCACAGCGCAGTTATGACCCTTGGTGTTGGTGGGCATGAGTCCCACACCCCACCCTGCCAGTTGCGCGCACTCTGTGGGGCCACTTCCTTGCTTGTCTGAAGTGGCGCCACGTGCTCACCTGAGGAAGTGGATGCCCGGCACGGCGGGGGGGATGGTGCGCTTGAGCGTCCGCACCGTGTACGCAGCCACCTGCACACACGATCATCGCCGCACACATTGCGGGGTAGGGCTGGCAGCACCGCACCGCACCGCACCACACCACCTGCAGCACTCCCCCAGGTCCCAATGTGCCTGCCCAACCGCCCCTGTTGCTGGCAGAGTAGTCTGGACGAACCCAGCGAGTTCTTCTTGAAACGGAACCAGCCATACAAATGTTCAACACCCCTCCTGGCGCCCCACGCACCTCCTTGGGGCTGGCCACTGGCGCGTCCAGGCCAGGCAGGATCATGTTGGGCTTGAGCAGGATGCCGTCGAGCATCACATCGTCTGCACGCACCAACACACGCGCGCTCGCACGCACAGATTACTAATGACACCTTGGGGCACCTGCTTGCCAGAAGAGAATGTTCCAGACGTGCCAGCTCAGCTCGGCGCACTCCCACGAGGTGAGGCCCCATGCACACGCACACCCGCTAATGACGGCCCCCACACTCGGGCAGCGGGGGAGCTAAGGGTATCCAGGAGTGTGTGCGTGATGGGTGATCATCTACGCTCATCTGCTTGCCAGACATGGCCGCATCAGATGTATTGAAACTCGACCACCCCCCTGCGCTAGTGACGGCCCCCACACTCACACTCGTTGAGCGCCCTGAAGACGGTGCTGTAGACGCGCTCACTCCACCACGCCGTCTCCTCAATGCCGTAGTCACCGGGGCCGAGCGTCACCTGAGCAGGAGGAAGGGGAGGGGGTCCGTGCACGCCACAAAAGCAAGCTGTGGAGCCGCAGCAAGGAGTACGTGCAGCAGATGGAAATGGACGCCTGAGTCTGCTAGATGGATGTCCACTGCGCCCCCACCACCGCCGTCCACTTCACCGCCACCGCCGCCGCCCGCCCGAGCCACCGCCACAAGTGTGGGCAAGTAGCTGATGTAGTGCTTGGTCAGCCCCAGCGTGCCTTGTTCAGCACAGAAGGTGCAAGCTGGCCGCCCCATATTACCGTCGGTGCCAAACGTGACGGCGAGTGCGATCCTGCACTTGCTGCAGAAGCCCTCCTCCGCCCTGCCCTCCTCCTGGAAGACATGCGCACCCAAGCGCAGTCTTGCCCCCAGGTGCAGCAGCAGCCCGCACAGGAGGAGGGCAGGGAGGCGCAGGAGTTCTGCAGCAAGTGCCACCTCGCACTTGCTGTCGCGTTTGGCACCGACGGTAATATGGGGCGGCCAGCTTGCACCTTCTGTGCTGAACAAGGCATGCTGGGGCTGGACAACCACTGTTTCAGCTACTTGCCCACCCTCATGGAGGCCATTCAGGCGGGCGGCGGCGGGGACAGTACAGTGGGCGGCGGCGGCAGGGGTGCAGTGGGCTGGTGGAGATGTGCCCGCACGCAGCACGCCGTGGCATGACCCTAGCCCTTGAACACACCGTCCATGGCGCACCTCTGGCTCCACAATGGGCACCAGGCCCGCCTCCTGGCAGATCTGTGCGTAGCGCGCCAGCCCGTGCGCGTTCTCGTTGATGGCCGTGCTGGTGGGGCACCCGTCCGTCCCAATCTTGATGACGGCGCGCCACTTGGCGAAGCGGGCGCCCTGCTTCTTGTAGGCCTTGGCGCGGTCAAGCAGGCCGTCAAGGCCCTGGGTGGCTGTCTCGCCACGGCCGCCAGGCAGCACCTGCGTGGGGGATGCACAATGGCACGCCGTGCACGCGTGGCATGCATTGGCCACTACCCTCTACATGTATGCCTTTCCTCGCTGCTGGGAGCTGCTGCTAGTCTTAAAACACCGACCTCACGCAGGAGGCCTGCATGTGGTCTACCTGACCTGGGCTTGCCCTGGTCACCCACAGCGATCCACGCCCCTCACAGAGCCCATCCCTCACCTGCAGGCCCGTGTCCACCTTGATGCCTGGGTAGATGCCCTGGGCCTGCAAAGGCAGCACGTGCACAACACAGCAGCCCACAGGTCCCGTGAGGGGGCCAAAGGCTTCCAGGCGTGCTGTGCCGCGCACTGACAAGGCCCCATCCTGCCCAAGCTGTCGCTGTTGCTCAGGTGCAGCCCTCAGCCCGGCTGCTGCTCAGTAGGTCCTGCCATAGCCCATCAAGCAGCAGCAGCAGCGCACCAGCAGCACGTCCACGAACTGGCGCCCGTCCGCCGCCTTCTGGTACAGCGTCTCGTCAAACATGATGGCGCCAGAGATGTACTGGCCCAGTCCGGGGGCAGTGTACAGCAGCTCACGCCACGCCCTGGGGGCATCATCGGTGATCGGTGAGCAGCAGGGTGGAGACATAACCCATGGCAAGAGTGCGAGGCCATCACCCACAGTGGCTTCCACTGCTGCTGCGGCTGCTGGCAGTCGTCTAAAGCATGAGGACGGCCACTGCTGCGTGTGTCTGCCACCTGGTTTGCATCCAAGGCAAGCAGCAGCGCCACAGACGACGTCAGGGCAACGCACGCCCGCCCGCCGCGGCGCACCTGCGGTTGGTCTCGGTGTTCTCCACGCCCACCGACTCGAGGCGCTTGCCTGTGGTGGCGTTAGACTCGTCAGAAGCCAGGATGCCACGGCCACGCTGCAGCACCAGGGCACATTGGAGCCCGCAGCTGAGCGGCACACCTCGCCAGCACGAGTCCGTAGCCCCGCCCAGTCGCAGCAGCGCTAGCAGCAGCCTCACCTGGGCGATGTACTTTGCGTTCTGGCGCAGCTCCTCCGCGTACGGGTTGAGCTTCTCCACCGTGGAGAAGCCGCGTCCCGCCCGCACGCTCACGGACGACCGGCGGCTGCCGGCCACAGGGCGCTGCATCATCAAACAGCATTGGATGAGGCGCACCGATGAAGCATGAAGCCCTCCTGTCTGTTCTGAGCCACATTGCCTGCCTCCAGAGGCTGTCCTTGCTCCTGAGCTCAATCGCTGAGGTGGCGTGTGTAGAGCGCCCATGGCCGCGTGCGACGCCATGCTGCGCGCGTACCTGCTGCTGCACGCCGGAGCGCATGTTGAGAGCCATTTGCGTTGAGCAGATGAGCCTGCGGACGCGGTGGGGCGAGGACGAGCTCACGAGAAAGGATGAGGCTGCCGAGCTCGAACCTGGAAGAGATAGGCGCCGTTGGACGCGCACGATGCTGGCAGTGCGCGTCCAGTGCAAGGATTGCGCGTCGGGAGCTGCTGCTGGGCCTGAGCTCGCCGATGTCTCTACGCTCAATCAGGGGGTCCGCACTCGCCTTGGGGGTCTTTAGTGATGGCTGCTTGCGTCTGGGGGTGCTGCTATGGTACTGTGAGTTGCAGGCGGGCGGGCGTGGGCGCGGGGCACAGCTGCGCCCTACGTTTGACTGTGAAGACAGCCCAGGACAGATCAGCACCAGCAGAGAGCTACAGTGATCCAGTATTCGAGTGAGCCAGACTAGCACCAGCATAGAGCTACCGTGATCCAGTATTCGACATGAGCGAGAGAAAAGAGGCGAATGCGTGTCGTTCGTGGGGCAAACATTTTGGTCCATCTCCAACTGATCCATCAAACTACAGGACGAGGCCCCCAAGATCATCACATGCGCCGCTTGGTAAAATCCTGCTGGCCGTACGTCGGGAATGGGTCCTGGATCTCGCAGCTCGTCTTGTTGAAGCGGTTGGCGTGCAGGAAGCAGCTGGTGTAGGCGCCGTACAGCGAAGACTTTTCCACATCCAGGGACGAGATGCCGGCAGACAGTGACGCCTGGCGGGCAGGCGACCTGCATGCACAGACAGTTGTGCAACTCGGCCCGTTGCAGCGCAGGCTTTGGTCTTGACCCGTGTGTGTGGGCAGTGTGCAACGTCCTGTTTGCCACCAGGCGGCTGCACTCTAAGGCTGTCAAAGCTCAATACGCTGTGTGCCCTTATAAGCAGCGGCGGGCTGCCCCGAGTGGCGCAACACTAAACACACAAACACACTCACGCCCTGCAGGTGGGCGTTCCGACCTCCTTGCCCTTGGTGTCCAGCACATACGACAGCTCGCACTCGCGGTCACTCATGCACTTGATCATGTTGGCCAGTGGCAGGCCCTGCGCAGCGCACACAAGCATGTCCACCGACAAACACTGCAACCGTGAGCGGTTCGATGTTGCCCAGCGCAACGTGTGCAGGTCTCTTGAAGCATCGCGTCGTGTGCTATCACATGCACGCACGCTGGCCGTGGCGCCCAGGTTGTGCTTGGCGCACTGAGCTGCATTGGTCGCCTGCCGGCTGATCACAGCGGCCGAGAAGCAGCCACTGCCGCTGATGGCCTCGGTGTTCTTTGACTCGTTCAAGTTGCGGAGCGTGAACGACAGGTACGTCCTGCGCACAATGATTGCACAGTGATCAAGGTTGAGCCACGGGAAGCCACTGTGAGGACTCTTGGCGCCGTCTTGTGTCTTGGTGCCTGTGATGCCAGTGATGCTCTGGCCTGGGCTGGCGCCAAATCTTGCCTCGCCTCTGATCCCTGGTGTCTTGACGTGGCGGCAGGCTGCCCCAACATGCAAGTGCCACACGCACACGCACACACACGCATGTCTGTGCCATGGCTGCGGATTGTGGCACCATCTGCTTGCCGTAAATGGCTCCACCAGATGTGAAGCTCGACTCAAACACACACATGGCTGTCACAAGCAACAAGCCCTGCAGCAACGACGACACCACTCACTGCAGGTTGATCAGCGTGTTGGTGAAGGCCACGCTAGGGGCGCTGCCGTCCGGGTTGCCGTTGGTGCCGCCCAGCCACAGGCTCTTCTCAATGCACGTGCCCTGCCTGCGCAGCAGCGTACAAATAAAAGTGTGGTTTGACTGGCCAGCAGCGCAGCGCAGCACGCACCACTTCGACGGCAGGCACGTGATGTATACATGGAGAGAGATGGGCTGCTTGCAGGCACACAGCTGCCGCAGAGCAATGCTGTCGAGTGGCCGAGAGGCCATCAGGCCCGCACCAACCATACACCCACTCAGGTGTGCGGTCCTGCCCACTCACTTGTACATGCTGGGCACCAGCTTCTGCAGGGCCTTGTACTGCGCGTCGCTCAGGCCCGGCAGGCTGGCTGCGCGGTACTTGGGGTCCGTCAGCACCTGCTTGAAGACGGCGTAAGGCTCCGTGCAGATGGTGGCGTTCTCGCCCTTGGTGCACTCGGCACGCGTGGCGTACCCACACGTGGTCAGGTTGCTCAGCAGCGAACCTGCATTGCGGCAGTAGTGTACGTGTGTGTGTTGAGCTCGCAAACGGCGCTTCAGGCCGCATCAACCAAGGCAGCACGGATCAGCAGCGAGGAAAGATCAGGCACCAAGCAATCGATCAAATCGAGGCAAACAGTGGTTTGATGCCCCATGAGGTGCAGTGCGCGGTGCGCATGAGCGTGCGGTGAGCCGGCATGCGGCAGGGACCCGCTCATGCAGCCGAAGAGCAGGGCGCATGCAAAGGACGCACCGACGCACGCCCGTAGAGGGTTGCCGTAGGCGCTAGCGTAGCCGATCAGGTTCGAGAAGGACTGCTTGCACGTGACATTGCCACTCTCAAAGTCCAGGGCCACGTAGCAGAAGCTGTCGGCGGCCAGGGCATTGCAGGCGTCCAGGTCCGACTGCGGTGCGGATGGGTAGATGACGTCAGATGACGATGCGCACCCGGACATATCGCTGCGCCCTCATCCTCCCCCAAAAAAGCCTCCTGCTTGGAAGCGCCCCAGGAAGATGAAGCCCCCCTGGTGAGCAAGCTGGCCAGGCAGATCACCTGCTGCACGGACAGGACGTCCGTTGGCGTAAAGGCGCTGGTGCAGGGACTGTCGTCTGTCTTCTGGGCATCCGCAGCACCGGCACTGGTTGGGTACGTGCGGATCAGGTAAGCCCCGGGGACCGTGCAGCAGCCATCAGGACTGGTACATGCGCCGTTGTCCGACCCCGTCCAGGCGCACCCGCCAGCGACGTCGCCCTCCTGCGCTGAGCGCCTGCGTGTGCCCCAGGACAATATCCACACAGGTAGGTCCAGCAGCACCCATCTGCTGGACCGCTCTGATCTTCTGCGCTGAGCGCGAGTTTGCGACCCGTGCAGGGAGTCGCCGGAAGAACGGTGGGCAGCCCGCTCCCCGAGCGCTGTAGGCTGGGCGATGGCTGCAGGACAGAGTGCAGAGATCTGCTGCGCATCTTGCTTGCTCACCTGCTCACGCTGTAGTGCGTGGCGCCGCGCGAAGTGGCGCCCACCGTTGATGAGCTCACGATCAGCCCGAGGGCGAGCGCCGCGAGGAAGATGGCGCGCGTCTGCATTATCAACCGAGTGCTTGAGTGTGGCGCTTCCTGTGTACGCATCGTCGCATCCTTGACGACCATTTGTAGGCCTTCCCGCGGCGTTCCAAATCAGTTTCAGCCGGTTCTGCGCGGCGGCCGGCCTGCTTTGAACCATTTGAACGTTTGGAACGGTCGAGAGCGGAGGCGCACACCCGCGAGGCCCATTCAGTCTCGCGTGGTCGGCAGCTGGGGCGTCGGCTCGGGCCCCAGCTCGCCGGTCGCCGATCTCGTAGTCTGACTAAAGCGCAGCACACGCTGCTCCCGGGCCAGGCGCGCAGGCGGATGCAATGCGAACGCAGAGCTGAGACAAACCCAAGGCTGTGGCTGAGGCTTTGGGGAGGCGCTACGACGGCATGCTGTCCCTTGGGGGTGCAAGGGGATTCCAGATCGCGCATGGTGTGTGTGTGTGTGTGCGCTTGCAAACGGGGCGGCCCAGCCGCGGTGACCAAGGCAACTCGGATCAGCAGCGAGGAAGATTAGGCACCAGCCCAGGCCAGAGCATGCAGTCACCGAGCCACCAAAGCACCAACGT
>QAXK01004000.1:0-16294 GCA_004335735.1 Chlorella sp. KRBP | reverse complement strand
ATCAACCTCGGGCATCTGTGTGTGTGCAGCCCGCTGCAAACGGGGCTTCAGGCCGCATCAGCCAAGGCAGCACGGATCAGCAGCAGCGAGGAAGGATTAGGCACCGGTCCAGGCCAGAGCATCTGTCCAGCTTGGTCCCACCTGCAGCCTGTGGTGCTGCAATCAAGCCACATGCGGGTCCTCTCCTCTCACGTGCACTCACTCGCGACGGGTCACTGTTGGGGTACCCACTGCGCTGCTGCGTGCAGGAACATTGACCAGGGCTTCAGGTCGGCGCCCCTCCTGCGCATCCTCAACAAGGAAGACGCGTTCCTGGCGCTCTCCGGTGGGTCACTCATGCCGCACGCCTGTGGCTTGCTGCGGCTGGCCGCCCCCTTTGCATGCATATATACAAACACGCGGCGCTGGCGCTTGAGGCATCGTCTGCACGCCATACCTGGCCTGCTTGCCGTGGGCTCGGACACCTGACCATCGCCTGTGTGCTGTGCGTGTGTGCGCTCACGTATGCCTGTGCAGGCGGTGGCCCCGCGCTCTTCCTCAACGTGGAGGACTACCTGTTTTACAACCGGCCGGCGCGTAAGAGCAACGAGCGCTTCAAGGCGCTCATTGGCTACTTGAGGTGCGCGGAGGGCGAACACAATGGACAGAAGGGTAGAACAGGGATGACACGGGTAGAACAGGGATGACAGGGGTAGAACAGGGGCATCTCCGCATGCTTCGTGCACGCGCTGCCTTCCTTCCTCTCTCCGCCTCACAGCGCTTGTGAAAGCAGCCTGCGCACGCATTCAAGTACAGGTCGCGGCGCGCACAAGGACTCAGTGGTGACGCTGGTGCAGCGTGCTGCGTCACGCGACCGTGCAGGTCGGACCCTGCATGCGGGCAATCAGGCCTCAAGGGCGCAGGCGGCCGCCTGCACTGGGGCAAGGCGGGCTGGCCGGATCCAGGGTGAGCCAGCCTGTGGCCAGCGGACATGACGTCTGCCTGCATGCTGCCTCCTCCTCGCTCATACGTAGGGTGCCTTGGTGCTGCGCTTATGGGAAGGTGACTGCAAGATACACACGCTTCTGGCCACATGTATACAGACTTTTGGCTGTTGCATGATGCCGTGTGTGTGTGCATGTGTGCGTGTAGCTTGCAAAAGGGCCCGTGCGTAGCGTGCATATCGAGGCTTGAGCGAGCCTCGTGGCGCACCTTGCAGGTGCTGGCGCGGTGATGTGGAGTACCCCGACACCTGGTGCGACTTTGGCTGCGCCGTGCGGACGCTGGATCCTACCAACAAGTTGCAGGGCGCCGCCAGCGACAGGTGACAC
The DNA here is from genome assembly GCA_004335735.1 of Chlorella sp. KRBP. Lineage (NCBI taxonomy): Eukaryota > Viridiplantae > Chlorophyta > Trebouxiophyceae > Chlorellales > Chlorellaceae > Chlorella > Chlorella sp. KRBP. Next base: position 14,984 of record QAXK01004000.1, on the reverse strand, counting down.
CTGCTCTGGCCACGCGACCTGCATAGTGCTCTGGCCTGGGTTGCCGCCTCACCTCCCTTGCTGCTGATCTTCGATGCGCTGCCGCGCAGATCTCCCTGACCTCCCCTGACCTGCCTGCCTGCCTGCCTGCCTGGCGTGCACGCCGCACACAGGTGGACTTGGGAGGGTGTTGACATGGCGCGCTGCTGCACGGGGCCCGAGGGCTCCTTTGACGCCACCAAGCCCGGCTGCGAGTGCAAGGTGCTGCACGCACGACCAGTGGAGGACTGCGGACCTGCGCCGTGGTACACCTACAGATGACGCAATGCTGGGGCCGGCTTCATGGTGCGCTGAAGGTAGTAGCGCCTGAAGCTGGCTGTGCCGCACGGTGGTGGAGTGCGATGCCTTTTCTTCTGTCGCTCTCTTTTGCATGGCTGCTGCTACCACTGCAATCATGTGGAAGGGATTACCGCTCTCATCCAGGCGCACAGCCAATCAACCAATCAAATCAAGTACCAGAGTTGGTTGGAGTTCAACAGCAGCACCGCCGCAGCAAAGGTTATGGCTCTCAGCACTGCAGCAACATAAGACGGCACGGACTCGACGTTTCTATTGGCGTATCTATGTTCACTGCCGCACAACGCCACTTGGAACATCCTGCCGCTGCCGCACGTGGCCGGCACGGCCACATTCCCACTCAATCCCGGTCACTTGCAATGCGCCCAGAGCATTCTGCGCTCATTCCCGGGTCCCGTTTGCCGTCGCCGGCGCTGCTGCCCCTGCCGTTGCCTCAGAGGAGGAGGTCACGACGCGCCCGACGATAGGGTACTTGAAGGTGAACTTGGCTGTCCACTCGCGCAGGTTCTCACGCTCCGTGTAGCTCAAGTCATCCACCTGAGCACATATGTCAAGAGCACGCAGAGCAAGAGCAAAAACTCAGCAAGAGCGTCTCAAACCTGAGGCACATATGAAGCAGAGGCGGGCGGAACCGTCAGTCACTGACTGAGTGTTAGTGTGCGGCAAACTCGCGTTCGCGTTCCTGGTGTGCTGAGCAGTTGCACCTGGTTGGCGGCGCAGTGACCACACCTGAGCACCCACACCCGCCCTGGCTCAAGGCGTGTGCTGCACCACCAGCAGAACCACCAGCGTCTTGCACCAGCGCCTTGACACACTCACCTTTGCGGTGCAGTCTGACAGCTCCGTGGACATGAGCGCGAGGGCCCGCGCACACTCCTTGCCGGCAAACGGGTACACGCCTGCAAACAGCAACACGTCAGGTTGCTGCTTCTGGGAACACGCATGTGCGAACGCCATCCAGATGCCACGCAAGCACCTTCTCAAGAGGCCCAGCAATGCGCTTACGTCCCCACCACACCCTCCCACGCGCCCCTAACCACCACACCACGCACCTTCAGGCCCGTAGAACATGCTACCCTTGCTCACGTCAAACACCGTGCCCTGGATGGCCAGCAGCAGGGGCGCCCCCGGTCGTGCCACGCCGTCGTGCTGCGCCAGCTCTTCAACCGTCAACTCCTTGAGAGGCACCAACTGCAAGGTGTCACACACACAAGTACACAGGAGCCATTGGAGTGTGCACGCAGCAGGACTGCCTGCACACTTAAGAGGCACTAGCGCCACCACCTCGTCACGGTTCAAGCTATCGAGCAAGCCGTTACTCGCTCCAGCAACCAGACGCGCCTGCGCCCACCTTGAGTCTCTTGCACCCACCCGCCTCACCACCCACAGCACCCACCCCGCACCCACCTGCCCCACCACGTCAAAGCGCTGCGTGTAGCTGTCCAGCGCGCTCTGCAGGCGCTCCAGGCACACTGGTGGCAGGTCGTGCAGCACGTCGCTGCCCACGTCCGAGGGAGAGGTGCTGCCCAGCGCCAGCGCACGCGCCACCTCCTTGCCCGCGTACACATGCAGCGGCTTGCCTGCGTGTGTGTGTGTGTGCCAGTGCCACAGCGGTGGTGCCGTTGCAACTCCGTTGCACTCTCCCACCTCCAGTAGCTGCTTGCGTATTCAATAATGCTCATGAGCGTGGCTGCAGCTGCCGCTCCTGACCCCTGCTGACCCGACACAGGCGGCGCCCCCGAGCGCCCGAGTCGACGCGCCGCACCCACCCGGTGCAAAGTCCTGGGCCGCCATCGTCACGTCAAGCACGGTGCCCTTGATGGCCAGCAGAATGGGCTTGGTGAAGTCGTAGCCAGCGTACTGGCTCAGCGTCTGCGTCGTGATCTGCCCCACCTGCGCCCGCCGCCGCCGGCACCCCACAGTCATCAATTGGGCACTGCCCTGCACTGAGCTCACGTCCTGATGCTCAGCAGGACCCCCGCTCGAGGACCTCCCACGCTTCTCTACCTCTCGCACCTGGAACTTTGCCGCGGGCGCCGTGGGCTTGCGGCGGATCAGCCAGGAGGTCGCCGCGAGGAACGCGGCCGCCACGATGACGATCCAGCGCCAGTCCATGCTGGGTGTCGAAATCGTGTTGGCCAAGTGGGAGGGGGTGCAAGTCAGGTAGGCGAGATGGCCCAGAAGGTGCAGGTGAGGGCAGGGACAGCTGTCAGAGACTCTGGAGGGACTCTGGCTGGTGGCCCAGGTAGGCAGCAAATCACCAGGGCTCCCCCATGTCGTGGGAAGAGCAGCACCGGCAGCAAGGAGCAGCAAGAAGGATGAAGCTGAACGGGTCCCTGAAGCACCGCAAGCCCGGCGGCGGGGGTGGCGCTGGCCCATCGGGGGCCAGGGCTCCTGGAGGAGGTGGCGGAGGCGCGGGCGAGCTGCGCGTGGCCGGCGGAGTGAAGAAAAAGGTGGCCAAGAAGGCCAACGTGGGCGTGTCAGGTGCGCGCGCTTGTTCAGGGGCCTCCCGCGAGGTGACGGCGCCCTCGACGGTGCACACGGCTCAGGATTCGCTGCCTGGCTCATCGTGCAGGCCTGGAGTTCCACAAGAGCAAGGGCCAGCACATCCTGAAGAACCCCATGGTGGTCCAGGCCATCGTGGACAAGGCGGGCATCAAGAACACGGACGTGGTGCTGGAGATTGGCCCCGGCACGGGAAACATGACTGTCAAGCTGCTGGAGAAGGCCAAGAAGGTCGTGGCCATTGAGCTCGACCCGCGCATGGTGTGTGCGGCGCGCTTGTGGGTGGGGTGGCCCGGCACAAGCAGCAGTGCAGCAGGAGCAGCAGTGCTTGAGGTGCAGGGCACACCTGTGCACCCTTGCGTGACGTGCGTGTCGAGTGTGCGCACCTGCCTGTGCGCAGGTCCTCGAGCTTCAGCGGCGTGTGCAGGGCACGCCGTACGAGCGCAACCTGCAGGTAGGTGCATCACGACGTGTGCCACAGCGGGCGCACGCGTACACGCCTCCAGCAGCAGAGCAGCGAGCACGCGCAGCCACAGCCGGGTGTCGACGACGGGCCGAGGTTCCTCTTCAATCACAGAGCCAGTCAGCACGAGCACTACACGTGTGAACATGGCCCTATGCTGACCCGTGCAGATCATCCACGGCGACTTCATGAAGGTCCAGCTGCCCTACTTTGACCTGTGCGTGGCCAACATCCCCTACAACATCTCTTCGCCCCTCACCTTCAAGCTGCTGGCGCACCGGCCCCAGTTCCGTGCCGCAGTCATCATGTACCAGCACGAGTTTGCCATGCGCCTGGTGGCGCGCGCGGGCGACAGCCTGTACTGCCGCCTGGCCGTCAACACGCAGCTGCTGGCCAGGGTTAGCCACCTGCTCAAGGTGCGCCAGGGGTAGTGTTGGGTAAGGGCGAGGAGTTTGCTGGGCGGATGGAGGGGACAGCCTTGGGTAGCATGCACAGCTCAGCAGGCAGCAGCACACTGGCTGTACGGCATGCGCTAGGTTGGTCGTTGATGTGTATTGGCAGGGTGAGGGCGAGAACGAGAGGTTATGTTTGCGTGCTGCTTACGCTGTTGTGATTGCGTGCAGGTGGGCAAGAACAACTTCCGCCCCCCGCCCAAGGTGGACAGCAGCGTGGTGCGCATCGAGCCGCGCCACCCGCCGCCGCCCATCAACTTTATGGAGTGGGACGGGTTGGTGAGGCTGTGCTTTGGGCGCAAGAACAAGACGCTGGGCGCCATCTTCAGGTGTGCTCATGTGCTGCTGTGTGCTGTGCTGCTCCGTGCGCTGTGTTGGGGCGTGCGTTGGGCGTACCAGCTGGCACAGCAGGCAGGTGGAAAGAAGGTGACTTGATGTCCAGTGCTCGGCGCTAGTGATGGAAGGCATGGGTGCAATGTGAGCTGTGCGTGAGATGTCGCAGTTCTATGAATGTGTGTGGTCGATGGCGCTGCAGGCAAGGCAGCACGCTGGCGGCCCTGGAGCAGAACTACAAGACCTACCAGGCGCTAGCGTCAGCGGGGGCAGTGCCAGGGGGAGCAGCGGCGCAAGCAGGGCTCGGTGAGTCATGGTGACGCCGTGTCAGCGGTTGCCTGCATGGGTGTGCCTGCGTCATGTGCGCACTCCCTGGCTCAACAAACGTGACAGCCCTTGCTGCGCTGCGTGCAGGTGGCATTGAGGCGTTGGCGCCGGATGCCATGGACGTGAGCGACCACGATGAGGACATGGAGGCGGGGGAGGACGCGCAGGGGGCGGGGGGCATGGCGGTGGACGGCGGCGTGGGGACGGGAGGCAGCGGCAGGCAGGGCAAGGGCAAGGTGGGTGTCTCTCTAGAGCGGTGCAGCTAGGGGCGGTGGAGGTGGCGTGTGTCGAGGGGGCGGGCTGAAGGCAAGTGCCTCGCATCACCTTGCGCCGCAACGCCGTGCAACTGCAGGTGTCGCCCGAGTTTAAGGCCAAGGTTGGCGCCATCCTGCAGGAGAGCGGTTTTGACGAGAGCCGAGCCAGCAAGATGTCGCAGGAGGAGCTGCTTGCGCTGCTGGCCGCCTTCAACGCTGGGGGCATCCACTTCGTGTAGAGCCTGGTGGAGCTGCTTCTGGAGACAGAGCGAGAGTGCACATTCATCCCTTATTCTTTGCGCCTGTTGTGAGCTGCTGAAAGTCGAAGTTTGCGCACACGCCGCACGCACCGCATCGCGTTGCGGGGGAGGAGCGCCACAGAAGCGCAGCAAAGGTTCTTAGCAGACCAGCAGCTTGAGGAGGCAAAGCGCACTCGACAATTGTCCTGCCTCCTCGCTTGGCCTTGAGCCTGATCGCGCCAGCAGTCGGAAGAGCAGCCTAGAGCCACTCCAGCTGCTCTGCGATGGCGGAAGCTTCAGCGATGGATACCTCTGCACCTGCAGCTCAGCCTCAGCCTCAGGAACCTGCGGCACAGGCAGCGCCAGGCGCCAAGGCGGGCGCGCAGCGGCAGCGCCGGCGGCAGCAGCAGCAACAACAGCAGCGGAGGAGCACAAGCAACCGCGAGCAGGACCTTCCCATAGCGGAGACGGATGAGGAGGAGGAGGAAGAGGAGGAGGAGGAGGAGGACGGCAGTGAGGCGGGGCGCACAGGTGCGACCGCGGCACCACCTGAGGGAGCGCACTGTGCACTGCGCTCGTGCATCCAGCACCATGCACACACCAGCATGGCACAACTCCGCTGCAGGTGGCAGGTGGCGGCGGCGGCCGCAGGGCAAAGCGGCGTTTGAGCAAGGCCAGCCGCAGCCGGCACGCGACGAGGCAGAGGACCAAGAGGAGGAGGAGGAGGAGGAGGAGGACGACGTGCAGTCCTTGGGCCTGGCCCAGGAGGAGGACCCTCTGTACGACCCGGCTGCTGACGTGCAAGACGCGCAGTGGGTCAGGAAGCAGCGGCAGGGGCGGGCATCGGACGCCATCCTCAGCTGGTGCGTGTACGTGTCCGTGTTTGTTTGTAGCGAGCTTAACATCTGGCGCGGCCATCTCTGGCAAGCAGATGAGCAGAGGTAATCATCATCACTGTGCGGCTGCTCAACGGGGCGGGTGTGGACGCAGCGGTGACCGGCATGCACCAGGAGTCCGTCAGAAGCGGGGGATGAGTAGGCGCCCAGGCCAGAGCACGCAGCCGTTTGGGTACCAAGTTCACATCTCATGCGAGTGTGGGCAAGGGGGCTTGCAGGCCCCTGTGGAGCAGGCGCAGAGGCACTTGATGTTGCGTGCTGACCGTCAGTGCCCACCATGCCGTACGCGCACGCGCACGCGCACGCACGCACGCACGCACGCACGCACGCACGCACGCACGCACGCACGCGCTCGCAGTCCCGGGTGCTTCACGACGCTGTGCGTGGACTGCCAGCAGCACGCCAAGTTCGGACACATGTACCGCGCCATGTTCGTCATGAACTGCCAGGTACGGGTCGACACCTGGCACGCTGCCAGGTCTTAAGCGAACGTCTGCGTGCATGCCACCCTCTTGGCCATAGCTCTCCTGCAACCAGGGGCGTCCTGCCACCATCACCCTCCTGGCCGCTGGCGAGGCGGTTTGCGTGTGCCTGCACGCAACCACCGCACTGGCGCAGGTAGACGTGGACAGGCAGGTTGCGCCCAGCAGTAGCAACGGGGCGCTAGCGGGCCGCAAGCGGGGCAGGCAGGAGGACGGTGGCGGCCTTGGTGCCGCACAGGAGGCGGCACCTGGGGCGGATGCGCCCACACAACAGGGCGCGGGCACGTTTCACCCGCTGGCGTGCGAGGTGTGCGAGACGGAGGTGGGGGTGCTGGACGTGGAGGAGCAGACGTACATCTTCCACACGGTCGTGCCGTCGGAAGCGTGACACACATCACACGTCCAACACGTGCCGGCGCATGAGCGCACACGCTCCCAGGAGCCTGCTTTTAGACACACCCATTGGCGCAAGCGCTGCTGCGTTGCTACGTTGTCTACAGCTGTGGGATGTTGGGCAACTTCCGGCTTCCACGCCACCAGCGAGGATCCCAGTGCTACAGAGCGTCGTGCAGCAGCGATGCCATCGTCGGGCCTGCAGTCGAGCGCGTGCCTGAGCCATCGCGGCGCGCTGTGCTGGGCGCTGGAGCAGCTGCCGTGGCCACGCAGCTGCTCGCGCCAAGGCTCAGCCATGCGGAGCCAGCAACGCTCACGCTGGAGCAGGTCACGCCGGCAGTGGTGCCTTCCGGGCCCCTCACACCCAGGTGTGTGGGATTGCGTGGGGCGCCAGGGTCGTGAGAGGGTCGCGTCGGGGCGAGATCGATCGCGACCCTCTGATCCTGGCTGCGGGGCATGCTAGGCACGCAGTGCCCATAGCCAGGCACATGGCTTTGCCACATGTCTCAGCCAGACGTGGGGGCAGCACGCGGCCTCCAGCACGTCTGGGTGGGGACGCGTGGTGCCTTCGTGCTCCACGGCGCATTGGTCGCCGGCAGGGAGCAGCAGATGTGTGGAGCGCTTCACCGTGCATCGGGTGGCTCTGGGTGTGCGTGTCCGCAGGGAGCAGCAGACTGTGGACGTGTTTGAGCGCAACACCTACTCCGTCGCCAACATCTTCGACATCACGCTGCAGGTGAAATGGAGGAGCACGTGTAGGGGCCAGCCAGCCGTCGCCTAGGCGGCAGGAATGGGCGGGTGTTGCTGGGCGTCGCTGCAAGCCAAACTCGTGTGAATGCCAACACGCGTGCGTGGCACAGGGGCGCATGAACACGACGCCTGATGTGGACGTGCCAGAGGGCAACGGCAGCGGCGTGGTGTGGGACACCCAAGGGCACGTCGTCACCAACTACCACGGTGAGCCTTTGCACAGGCTTTTTGGTGCCCCGGCTCGAGCGCTGCCATCGCTACCTTTCCCCACCTGTCAACAAGCATTCTGTGCGCCCTCTGGTTTGGTGGCAGCAGTGGCGGTGTGGCGGTGGAAGTGACAAGTGTGCCCCAGGCTTGTCCCTGCTGCCGGTGCAGTGCAAGGCACACCCTTGCCAGACCCTTTCCCTGCCACCCCGACCTCATGTCATGCTCAGGCAACGTGCTCAGGGTGTGGTGCACACACGTTTGCCGCACGCTCGTCCCTGCGCACCGTGTGCCGTGCGCAGTGCTAGGCAACGTGCTCAAGACCCTGGGCAGCAACCCTACCTCTGGCCAGCCCCGGGTGGCGCGCGTGACGCTCTTGGGCACCAGCGGCGTGCAGCAGACGTACGACGGGACGCTGGTGGGCATTGACAGGGCGAGGGACCTGCTGGTGCTCAAGGTTAACGCACCAGCAGACCAGCTGAGGCCTGTGCGGGTGGGCACCTCGGCAGGCCTCAGGGTGGGGCAGCAGGTGCGCGTGTGTGTGTGCGCTTGCAAACGGGGCGGCCCGGTCGCATCAACCAAGGCAGCACGGATCATCAGCGAGGAAAGATTGGGCACTAGCCCAGGCCAGAGCAGCGTCCTATGTGAGTGTGTGTGGTGTACGGGCGTGTGAAGGTTGGGACGACTACAGTATCCGCAGCGCCAAGGGGTCGCTCCTGTTCCTGCTCTGTCCTCCTGCTGCTCCTTCCCCCCCTTGATTCCTTGCCGCCCCCCGCACAGGTTAGGACGCGCATGCAGCGCACGCTCAGGTGTTGCGTTCGCGCGACGTGCACGAAGAGCACCACCGCACAGAGGGCGGGGCACGTGATCTCAGTTTGCCATGTGTCACGTGGTCGCCTGCTGCTGGTTGCCGCACGGGCCAGCGGGTGGAGAGGTGCCTATGCCTTTTTCGCCTTCTTGCAGCTGACCACTCACAAGCTTCGTGTGGGTGCGGATGCAGGTGCTGGCCATTGGCTCGCCCTTTGGCTTCGACCACACGCTCACGAGCGGCATCGTCTCTGGGCTCAACCGAGAGATCCGCAGCCTGGCGGGCACATCCATCCCCGGAGGCATCCAGACGGACGCCGCCATCAACCCAGGTACGCTGCGCTTGCACATGCATGCAGCTGATCTTTCCTCGCTTCTGATCCGCGCTGCCCTGGTGGTGGCCGCGGCTGGGCGGCCCAGTTTGCAAGCTGCACGCACACACACTGTTGCCGTATGCCTTCCGCAATGTGAGTGTGTGTAGGGCGTGCGTTTGAGGTTGCTGCCCACCACATGCCACATCCTGAGATGCCTCAACAGGCCTGAGGGTGTTGGTGTGCCACCTATTCCTCCCATAACTCCCGCACGCTGCCTGCCAACCCATTCATTTGCCATACTTTTTTGACGGGTGGCTGCAGGGCAGCGCTGGCAGCCCTCTGCTTAACAGCTGTTGACTGCTGTCGGGTTACAGCTCCTGTTTATGTGTGCTGCCGGCCACATCATCCCGCAGGCAACAGCGGCGGCCCTCTGCTCGACAGCTCAGGGCTGCTGGTGGGCCTCAACACGGCCATTTTCACCAACACGGGCACCAGCGTGGGCATTGGCTTTGCCGTGCCGTCCGACACGGTGGCCCGCGTGGTGCCTCAGCTGATTGCCAGCGGGAGAGTCAACCGGCCCTCCCTCGGTGTGCAGGTACGGTGCTGCACGGCGAATGTGTGTGTGTTGGTGTTTACATCTGTTTGGGCGCCTCGGCGGGGCCAGAGCCCAAGTACCGGGCGTATCAGATGGAGCGGATGTGTGCACCCTGCATGGCGAGGCCTTTTGCTGCAGCACCAGCTAGCAGCAGCGAGGACAGGTTAGGCCAGGCACGGCAAGTGCGGAGCTCGTGCAGGTGGCCAAGGTGTGCGAGTGCCACCCTCCTGCCTGCGTGCACGTGTGCAGGTGGCCAATGACTCGGTGGCGGCCCGCCTGCAGGTGCAAAAGGGCGCGCTCATCCAGAGCATCACACCGGGCAGCGCCGCTGAAAAGGCGGGGCTGCTGGCCACCAGGCGCGGCCTCACGGGCATCATCACGGGAGACGTCATCCTGCAGGTGCGTGACGCATACTGAGGGCTGGCTGTGTGAAGAATAGCCATATAGTGCCTGCCGCTTGTTCCCACAGGTTGTTTGTGTGCGTTGTGCGCGCTTGTGTGCGGTGTGTGCATCGCCCTGGTGTGCAGCTCGCTCACCACCCACCACTCACCAAACTGTTGCCGGTGCAGGTCAACAGCACGCCCATCATCAGCTCCCCCGACCTGGTCAACGCCCTGGATCTGCTCAGTGTGGGCGAGGAGGTGTCCCTGCTGGTGCAGCGCGCCGGAGACGGCGGCGGCAGCAGCCCCGCGCAGCTCACCATCAAGGCCACCCTCGGCGCGGATTGACGGGGCAGAATGTGACTTGCAGATCGCACGGCACGCATGGTGCGTGTGGCGCTCTCGTGATGGGATTGGCCGGGCTTTTCATTGGGCAAGATGCCTCTCTGGCCGCCACCTCTGGCCGTCATTTTTTGATGTTCACGCCTTGCCGGACTCTCAACCCGGAACTCTGTTGTCAGACGCTGCTCTTGCAGGCAGGGCATGTGATCATGCAGAGCTGTACATGGTGCAATGAGCGTTTTGCGGCGCCACGGCAACAGATCATTGCCATGCGCAGTAGCGCAGCGGGGCAGCAGAAAGCAACGCGTCAAAACATGCCAACAGAGTGGGGTCATGGGGAGGTACAGCAGACGCGCGCGACAAGTTCTTGTCAGAAGGATGATGGCGCCAAGGCAGCAGTTCACGGCACGGCGTCAATGGCCTGCACCGCGCTAGCAAGCCGCTCCGGGAATTTCGCAGGGCAACGTACCAAAAGAATCAACACAAGGCCATGAGCGACGTGGGTGGTCCGGCCTCCAAAATGGGCGAAAGCCAAAGTTAACGTAAACCTGAGATCAGGTTGTGCCCACCACCCTCCCGGTGGTGGGCTATGTACCCAAGACGTGCCAGACTGTCTAAACCTTGCCCGCCAGCTTGTCGTCCCCACCAGTAGAGTCGCTGACAGCGTCGCTGTCGGCCTCAACCTCTGCGGGGCTGTTGAGGATGATGCGGCCCCACCACCAGTGCTTGGCAAAGAGCTCCGTCTCCACCTCCTCGATGGGCACGTTGCGCGTCTCGGGCACAAAGAGCTGGGTGAAGACCGTCATGATCACGAGCATGCCAGCGAAGAACCAGAAAACGCCGTACTCCATGGCGCACAGCATGGACAGGAAGCACTGGCCCACCACGAATGTCATCTGCAACGGCAAAGCGTGGGCAGCACAGCACGGTCACGGGTCTAGGCCAGGTGCTCCACTTGTCAACCTGACGCTAAAGCTTTGTTGACAGCGCCTGCAACTAAGTCCTGGTGGTGCGCCTGAATGCCCCGTTTGCAAGCACCACAAGCACGCTCACCAGGAAGTTGCTGGCGGTGCTGACGGCGGTACCGCTGGTGCGCGTCTCCATGGGCTGGATCTCACTGGGCACCAGCCAGCCCAGGGGGCCCCAGGACCAGGCAAAGCCAGCGACGTAGATGCAAATCATGGCGAGGGTGGCAGAAGCCATGGCCTCATTGTCTGGGTACGAGTACGTGGTGAGCTTGATGAGCACGCCCACAATCACGTTGGTCAAGATCATCTGCGCAGCAACAGCATGAGTATGAACAAGAGCCAGACGGTGAGCGCCACATGTGCAGAGGAGCGGCCTGGCGCACTGGTAGGTGACGATGTGGCGTCAAGTCTGCATGTAGAGGTGGGTGGTGGTCCTCACCTGGATGCCGCCCTGGAGGAAGAGCGCCTTGCGTCCCACGCGGTCCACGCAGATGATGGAGACGATGGTGGAGCCCACGTTGACGGCGCCAATCACCACCGTGTTGAGCAGGCTGGCGTCCGTGCCGTTGCCCAGGGACTGGAACAGCTGGGGCGCGTAGAACATGATGGCGTTGATGCCAGTCCACTGCTGGAAGCAAGGGATGAGGATGCTGATGACCAGCTGCGGCGAGTAGCGGCGCTTGAAGATGGCGGTCCACTCATTCTTGATGGCGCTGGCGGCGGCCACGGCCGTGCAAATGTCAGACAGCTCAGCGTCCACCTGGAGGTCAGTGTGCCGTGTGCAGTGTGTGTGTGAGTGAGGCAGGCTTGATTTGCATCTGTTTGGATGGGCGAGCAGCGAGGAATGATCAGGCACCAGCCCAGGCACCAACGCACCTACGAGTGGTCCACACACACACAACCACACACATTGCACACCGCACGCGGCTGGGCCGCCCCGTTTTCAAGCGCACACACACACACACACAACCACACCTGGTCGGTGCCACGCAGGCGGCGGAGGATCTCCCGTCCGCGCTCCACATGTCCGCGCTCCACCAGGCTGCTGGGCGTCTCTGGCAGCACCAGGGCGCCGAAGAAGAGGATGAGGGCGGGCACGGCGCCCAGGCCAAGCGACAGGCGCCACCCTGCAGGGATACACGACGTGTGGGCGCCATGGGGCCAGCATGCTTAGCGCGCATGCACACACTCCGTAGGCACCGTGTCCCTTTGCTGTGCACTTGGTGGTCACTGTTTTGGTGCTATTGCCGCCGCGCGCACCGTTCTCCATGTTGCGCGTGCCGTAGTTGATGAGCTGTGCCACGAGGATGCCAATGGTGACCGCCAGCTGGAACATGATGTTGAGTGCGCCACGGAGGTGGAAGGGCGCCATCTCAGAGAGGTAGAGCGGGGTGGCCTGGGTGGCAAAGCCGACGCCAAAGCCCAGCACCACGCGGCCAATCACCAGCTGCACGGTCTGGAAGGCTGAGGCCACCAGCACCGTGCCGATGAGGAAGCAGAGGCCGCCCAGCATCATTGTGGGCTTGCGTCCCCAGTGGCGGCTGGTCCACATGCCCGTGAGCGCGGAGGCCGCGCCCGCCAGGAAGAGGCTGGACACGAAGAGCTGCATGACGTGGTCGTTGAACTGGCAGAACGGGCTGCTCTCGGTGGGCGGGTTTAGCGTGCTTGGAAAGAAGCGCTGGGCAAAGTCCCTGCACGTTGTGGTGACGCGTGCGGGTGTGCAGGTGTGCGGGTGAGCATGCGGTGAGCCTTGCCACCCTTCGCAGCGGCACCGGCACTCGTGGCGCATCCATCACTCACGGCTGAGCGATGACGCCGCCAGTGATGCCGTTCTGCGAGCAGAGCAAAGCAAGCAAGCAAGGGACCAGATCTTTGATCTTGATGAGATCTGGCGGCGGGGCTGCTGGTACAGGTACTGCTTGCAGGACAGAAATGATCAATTTCCCCCTCGGACGCTCACGTCGAAGCCGAAGAGCCTGCGTGCAGCAACAGACACGCGTGCAGGCAATCGTGTCAGTCGATTGCGACTCGCTTGCGCTGGGCGCGGCGCGGCAGGTCATGCATCGCGCAGACTCACAGTCCTCCGCAGGCCGCCACTGCCGCGACGACGAATGCAAAGACCGTGGTCTTGCCCTTCTCTCGGTGGTGCTCGCCCTCGACCTTTGCGATGCTGATGGCCATGGGCGCCATGACTGTGCGGCAGGGGCGATTCAAGGCCTCGCAGCGAGCAAACTGCGCGAGTGATGGTGCGGCTGCAGTGACACAACTGTTGTCGTGCTCTGTCTGCTGGAATTTTGGTGCAGGCACTCGTGTTATGTGGGCAGCGCGCGAGTAGGAGTGAGAGCCAGCTCACAGTCACTCGCCACATCAGACTGTACAGCTGCCCACAGCGCTCCTCCTCCACGTCACGGCGCTCCGTGCGCTGGAGGGGCAGGCTCTGGGGCCGCTGTGCTGAAGCAGCACGAATAGTGCATCATTGCTTGACGCGTGCCCAGGAGCAGCGCGGCGCAACGCATGCTGCGCCACGGTGGCAGCGCCACGGTGGCAGCCACCAGCATCCCTGCTTCAGGCGGCAAAGGTCCGTGCAGCAGGCCAGCAGGATCACTGGCACCTCGATGCCACCGTGGCGCATCTGCGCTGTACAAGACGACCGCACACTGGGAAAGACGCGATTTGCAGGCGGGCGCCCTCGCAAGCAAGCACCCGCTCACCGCAACGTGCAAAGAAGATGCAGAATGTAACTACAGTTTCACCAAGGGAGAAGAGCAGGGCGCATCTCGCAGCAGCAGAACAAGAGAGGAGCGCGGCACTCCGACGGTTTGCTGCCCAGATGCATATGGTGAGCGTGTTTGAGGTCATTGGCAGGTCTCTAAGCTGGCTGGCTCGTGGATGGGATGGTCCAGCAGGACCACCGTCAAGTGGTAGGTTGGCGTTGGGCAGCAACCGGCGCCACCCTGCGTGCGTGAATGTCACACACATACAGCGCGGCACGATGGGTGGGGGGCCTTGCGGGCGCATGTGAGCGCAACTGGTGCACCAGAGCGTGCCACACCACCACACCACCTGCTCACCTGCTGCTGTGTGGATGGAGGCGGCTGGCCCGGGCAGGCGCGGGTAGATGCGTGGACGTGCCTGGAGGAGCCGCAAGGAAGCTGGCGCCGTCTCCTGCTGCATGATGCTGTGTGTGATGGTCCTGCAAGGACGCCTGATGGTCCTGCAGGGACGCGTCGCCCCGCAACGAGTGCGGTGCCACCACGATGGATGCCTGCGTCCCACCGCCGCCCTGCCCCGCTGCTGACGCGTGCTGACCCTGGTGCTGTTCCTCCTGCTGCTGCTGACTGCTGGGGAGGTGCGGGGTGTAGAGCGAACACATGGACCGTGTGCGCTCTCCACCAGACAGCAGAGGTGGCGTGTCCGCTGGTGCACCGCCTCTACCATAGCTGAAGCAGCTGGCCCGCCTGCCCAGGTGGCCAGCGCTACCGTCAGCAGCATGATTAGGCAGGGTGAGTGGCCCGCTGTCGGCGTCTTGCTGCGGATAGCCCCAGGCTGTGGCTGCTGTTGCCACGGAGTGGCCGGAGCCCTGCCGCTCCGTGAAGCTGGTACATGCAGAACCTGGCATGGCTGACCATGGCGTTGGGGCATCAAGTCCTGGGCTCCAGCACTCGTTCTGCTGCTGTTGATGCTGCTGTTGATGCGCTGTCTGAACGTGTTGGTCGCCAGAGTACGCCCGGCTGCATGGGGACAGCTGCGACCCGTGCACCCTAGGGCTGACATGGCGTGGCGAGTGGGCGCCCTGCCGCTGCTGGTGCCATGTGGACGGGAGCGTGAGCACGGCTGGCTGGGGCGCTTGGACGCCTCTTTGGTGGTGGTGGTGGTGCTGCTGCTGCTGCTGCTGCTGCTGCTGCTGCTGCTGGTGGTGGTCCCGCTGCTGCTGCTGCAGCTGC
>QAXK01003999.1:0-25725 GCA_004335735.1 Chlorella sp. KRBP | reverse complement strand
TGCCGGCGCCGTTGGGGCCCAGCAGCCCAAACACCTCGCCTGGCTCCACTGCCAGGGACAGGCCCACCAGCGCCACGTGCTGACGCTGACGCTGCTGCGGGTGCTGCTGCTGTTGAGGACCTGCCAGCGTCTCCGCCAAGCCCCCACCAGGCGAGGCGACCGCAGGCGCGTTCCCAGGTCCATATGCTGCCGCAGGTGGCGGTGTGCGCGCGCCCGCTGAGGTGTAGACGCACCGCACGTTCCGCAGCAGGATGGCGGGAGCTGCCCCTGCTGCTGCTGTCCCTGCCGCCGCTACACCGTCGGTGCGCGCGTCAGTGGTGCAGTGCATGGCCACCCAGGCCGCCTCCACACGCACCCTCTCCGCGCACACGTCGGCGCCCTCCACCACGGCTGACGGCTTGCCTCCCAGGACGCTGGTGGCGCTGCTACTGGTGCTGCTGCAGGCCCTGCTGCCACCCAGCTGCACTGCGGGGAGCACGGACCCGCTAACGGGCAGATCCTCGGGACCTGCTGCAGCGAGCGTGGCTGCGTGCTGCCTGCGCCCCTGCCAGCGTGACTGCGCGTGCCGCCAGGTGGTGAGCAGGTTGCGTCGCGTGCGCCGCCTGGCCGCCTCCGCCTGGTTCCAGAACCAGGCCCATCCCCCCGCCTCCCCTGGCTTGAGCTTGAAGCCCAAGGGGAAGAAGGGGTGGCTGGTGGGGCCCGACAGGCTCTCTGGCCCACCGCCAAACACCTGGGCATCACAAGGTGGCCAGGGGACACGCAGGAAGCAACGATGAGCCGTCCTTGCTGGCACACAGTCTTCCCGCATGAGAGGAGCAGGCAGTGCGTTTCGGAAGCAGCTGCATGCGCCGCCACCCACCTGTGTCCAGTAGAATGCGCACCACAGGCCGATGACCGTGTGTGCCGCCATGAGAGCCAGTGCCGTGGACAGCCCGGCACCCTCCTGGCGGTCCTGGGACAGAGTCAGGCCTGCGGGCGGGCGGGCGGGTGTGAGGACATGCATACGGTATGGACGCGGGCCTGGGCCACACGCCGCTGCCTCAACTGGTACAGATGCTGGACGAGGAGTGTACAGGTGTCATGCAGGTGCACCTTTCCTTCTACTGTTGTAGCCGTGCTCACCCGTTCCTCCTGACTCTGAGACCAGGAAGGCGTACTGTGACACCTCCCACAGCGCGCGGAAGAGCGCAAAGGGCGGCACCAGCGCCTCGAGCAGCAGAGCCAACCACTGGGGGCCCGACTGCACGAACTGGACCACCACCAGGTTGGCCACCAGGCCGCTGAAGATGAGGGTGGCCACGGCAGCAAGCACGCCTGATTGCACGTCCTGCACGCACGTGGGGCACGCATGGGGCGGGTGTGATGACACGCACTTGGTGTCGGCGTGACAAGTGCGTGGCCAAGCAACATGGAGGAATGACGTCCAAGCCACCTGGCACTATGTACTCACGTCGTGGATGGCGGCCAGCCATGATGCCAGCGCGTACATGGAGTGGAACCACATGACATACAGGAGGACCTGTGACATGCCGGCAGCACACACGCAAGACAGTAGCACATCAGATGTCCCATTCCAACAGGCTGTAGGTGGGCACTGCTTTCCATGTGCGTGCGCGCGTGCGTGCGCTCACCTGAGTTGCTGCGGGCGTGAGCGTGAAGAAGCTGAGGCGCACCGCCACGCCAAACGCCACAAAGACGCCGACAAACACCGCGTAGCTCAGCAACCACCTGCACACACGGTCAGCGCAACATGGCACGCAAGGTGTGCGGTGTTGACGCCAACCCTCAAGGTGCCGCGCTGAATTGACTGCCGCACTGTGCACGCTGCCTGCCTCCCTGCATGCTGATCAGTTTGTCCGTAAGCCAATGTGTGCCTGCACGCACCATGCGTATGTGGCGAGTCCCAGTGCCAGCGTGGAGGCGCCCTGCCGCTTGAGCAGGCCCAGGTGTCCGCCCTGCCTCTCAGCCAGCCACTGCGCCACCATGCTTGGCATGGGCAGCTGCAGCACCCACATGAGGAAGAGGGGCCCCAGGAGGGAGGCCAGGTCCAGGGTGAGGGAGCCACCTGGCACGGGGAAACCACGCACACCTGCACGCACACACAGCACATGGCAGGTACAAACAGGCGGCGACGTGCGTGACAACACCCACAGGTGCATGTCAGGGGGTGGAGGATGCTTTTGGACTAGGTGGGAGTCATCATGGCACGCACCTTCCAGGCGCAGTTCAGGTGCACTGCCCGCACCACCCGCCAGAGTGCTGCGGTTGCCGTCCGCTTGCTGTTGCTGCTGCTGCTGCTGCAGTGCCAGGGTGGCGTTGCTGCGTGCGGCCCGGTCCCTGCCCCCCTCCCGCCACTCCATTTGCAGGAAGGCGTTGGACACGCGGTTGATGAGGGCGGGCCACCGCTGCACCGCCGGCGCCACACTGGCCTGCAGTGCACACGAGCAGCACCAGGGCACACCATGGTCGTCTAGTGTGTGACCTTGTTGTGTGCCCAGCCCACGCTCCCTGGAGGTGGCAAAACAAACGTGCCATCAAGTCTGCCATCATGTCGGCACAGCACCATCATGTCCACGCACCTGCAGGTTGCTGTTGTTGAACCACAGAGTGGCTGCAAGGCGAGAAGCAGTAGGAGGGTTGTCTGTGCTGCCGGCTCCGCCCAGGCGCGTGTCCTCCCAGGAGACTGCCGCCAGGTACTGCACTATGCCATCGGACGAGGGCACGGCTGGGGGGGTCACGCCTGGCCGTGGCGGTGGTGTGGGGGCACCAGGCACTCCACCAGATGCTGCAGTGGACACCTGCGTAGGCTGCTGCTGCTGCTGCTGCAGGAGGGTGCGGCGGTGTGTGGCGGGAGAGTCCGGCGCGGCACTGGTGGTGGTGGCGGTTGCGTGGGGTGCTGGTGCTGCTGCGCCTGGCACGCTGCTGCCTGCACTGGGGGTGGTGGACTGAGGTGCAGGGGTGCAGTCGGCTCCCCTCCAGCCGCAGTAGAGCTGTTCATCCACGGCTGAGGCGCTGGGCTCCCTGCGGATGCGAAGTGGTGGTGTGCACGACGCCATCACTTGCTGCTGCGTGCGGGTTGATGGCTGACCAGTGTGCCAAGGGTGCGTGTGTGTGTGTGCATGTGTGAGAGCGGTGGGAGCGTGCATGTCCTGTGCGTGCTCACCACATGGGCTGCATGGTGGTGCACACGAGGGGCACTCCCAGTGCTGCCCGCAGCGCACAGCTCAGCTGCTGCAGCGCCCTCAGGTCCGCTCCCCCACGCTCCACCAGCGACTGGCAGTCACTCGACATGAGGTACAAAGGAAGCACCTGCATGCACCACCAGCGTCGCTCCCATCCGTCGTCACCAGCAGCTGGGGAACAGCACCACTCTTGCGTGTTCCCCGCACACGACGTCACCTGTTGTGTGCCGCCGCTGTCCAGCCCACCCCCAGTGAGACCTCCCCCCGGTGGCGGCCCAAAGGCCCCTCCCCCTCCCCCGCCGCCGCCGCTCTTAGTACTGGCACGCTGGCTTGAGGCGCCAAACTCCTCGGAGCCGCTGATGAAGGCGGGCTCTAGCAGCAGGCTCACAGACGCCTCCGACGCGGTGCCTGCGGGCGTGTGTGCGCTCACAAGCGGTATGCACCAGGCGCAGCAAACTCTAGACAAGTACATGCGTGTTTGCACAGCAGGCAAAAGCAAGAGAGGACTGCTCACGAGCGGGTATCGAAAGCACCAACTCACCAAGCACGAGGGAGAGGTTGGCGAGCGTGGCGGACAACTGTGCCGCCAGGTTGGCAATCTCCGTGGCGTTGCCCAGCAACCCGGACATGAGCGGGGACTGCCCGCCACCTCCCGGTGCTGGTGCTGCTGCTTGCGGGGGGCCCGTGGTGAGGTTAGCGCTGCTGTTGGATGCGCCACCACTGGCCTGCAGCAGGGTGGTCAGGACTGACGGCGCGAAGGAGGAGGAGGACGAGGATGAGGAGGAGGTGGAGGCGCCAAGAGGGTTGAGGGTGCAGAGGTCCAGGCGCGCCAGTGCAATGGGGTTGAGGGCGCCCGCTGCACTACCAGTGAGCTGTGATGAGGTGGCGTACGCTAGGGCAGCCTGCGGGGTGACATGACGCCACATGCACACCACCACACCACATCCTCACTCACGTGGGAAGGGCTGCAGTGCACAGGGCCGTCATGAGCTGGCTGAGTGGATGATGGGGTGTTTGCTTGCCTGTATGAGCCTTGGTCCCACTCCCTGGGTGGAGGGCAGGAGGGCGTCCGTGAGCTGCTGGGCCAGCGTCTGGTTGGTGCCTGGCAGCAGTGAGGCAGCCAAGGAGCAAGGTATGAGGCAAACTGGTGAGCTGAACAGCACCTTCCCTCGTGCCCACAACACCCGCCCCGTAATGCAAGGGACATATGTACGCACACACACGCAAACATGCATGCCCGCTCTACCTGTGTAGGGTAGGGAGACGGGTGTGCCCACGTCAGTCAGGTTGAGCCGTGCCCCCATGTCCTGAGGTGAGGGAGCCGCAGAGGGTGCAGGTGCACCGCTGCCAGTAGAGGGCGTCGTGGTGGTGTTGCGATACCTGGCCAGGGGCACCTGCAGGGAGCGTGGCGGCAAGCAGAGGCAACAGGTCGAGGGCTAGGTGTGGGTGCCACAGCCCCCTCCTGCTCATCATCCTCATCATCATTTGCCCCTCCTCCCACTCGCCTGCATGATGGCTGGCCAGGTGGGCGGGACGGGCACGGCGCAAAAGGCGATTTGCTGCGCCGAGCTGAACTGCGGCCCGCACATACTGTCGTTGTAGGCCTGTGCGCATGTGTGGCACAGGATGAGGGGAGGAGAGGGACGCTCCCTTGCGCCTTGGTGCCAGGTGATGCAGGATCTGGCCTGGGCTGCCCTGACATGCAAGTGGCCCACACTCCACAGGTGAAGAGCGCCCGCACGCACCGCGCCCCGCCCCTCCGCCGCCACTCACCTTGCAGTCGGCCCGAGGTGAGCATGGCCGCGTGGGCGTGGCGTCGTAGCACTCGTACACTGACGCGCCCAGCGCTGCTGGTCCTGCTGCTCCTGGGGCGGCACGGGTTGCCGTGCTGTTGACGGAGGTGGCGTTGGCTTGCGGCACCCAGGCGCAGCACGAGGTGCACATGCACCCGCAACGGAACTCGGGACCAGCCAGCTCCTGGTCCACCAGCCACTGGATCGCCAGCAGGAACGCCTGCAGCCATGGCAAATGGGCAGGAGGTGGACTCACGGTGCTCCCAGGCAGCTGCTTCCCATGAGAGACCTGTCACGTCGACCGCACCAGGAGCACGAGCGGCGTGAAGGCCAACGCCAGCCCGCCGAGCCAGGTCCTGCGCTGCAGCGCGCACTCCTTGAGGAAGAGAGCTCGCGACTGACGCAGGACGCCGCGCGCTGGTTGCGGCGCGCTCGCCATCGCGTCTCACAGCCGGTGCTCGTCGAGCAGCGGTGTAGAGAACGTCACGGTGCGCAGACTTCTTGCGTGTGAATGCGGCGCTGCGGCGCCGGCCGAAGGACGCGCGCGGGTCTGGGAGGACTCGAACCTCCTGAGATGGTCCACAGTCTCCGCAGACAGCCCCCATTGGTACGCCATTGGCAAGGACAGACCTCCCCAAGGCTGCTGCCATAGATCCCAGCGCCGAGGGGATGGTGCGCGTGGCCGTGCGGGTGCTCCCCCTTCCCCCCCCACCCGCTGCACCGGCCACATGCACGCATGCATTGATCAAGGTGCGATACTGTGATTGCGCAGGTGCCAAGGTGCTGCTCCCTGGAGCAGGGCTCTGGGGCGATTGCGAATGCACAGTGCGAACTCCAGCGGGAGCGAGTCCAACCGTTAGAAATCGCCGCTCAATCGCAGTCTCGCGGCAGCGCGTGGACACAGCAGCGGCTGCACAGCGGCGCGCGTCGAGGCCGGACCCCACTGACTGCGAGCACCACCACCCCTCCTGTGCGGCCAGCGAGATGCCGACGAGCGCGGAGGCAGCTGCGGCGGCCAGCGAGAAGGCAGCTGCAGCCAGCGAGAAGGCTGAGATGGAGCAAATGGAGGCGGCCATCTTCGCCAAGGTGCGTTGCTGCAGCGGGGCAGGAGGCGAGGAATGCTGGGGGTCGCAGTCGTGGACGCTAGGTGCAGTCTGCAGCGCGAGTGTGGGTGCAGTCCTCGCGGCTTGTGGCTCGCCGAGGCGCCATGACCCCAAACAACTGCCAAGTCGTGGAAGCACCATCACGTCCTGCCGTCAGCGCCAGCGTGCATCAGTCTATTGGGGGGCAGTGCAGGCCCGAGGGAGTCCCTGGTGCAGGGCTGGGGACGCTTGGCGCCTGACGCTGCCGCTCGCTCGCCTGGCCCCCCTGTGCAGCTCGGAGGATGGACCAGCATCCAACTGGCCGTCACATTGTGAGTGTGCAGTCACTACAGCACCGATAGCCTGCCCTGAGGCGCGATCCTGCCGGGCGGTGGGGTGGGGCCACCACCCGACGCGTCCGCCCGGTGGCCCGCCCGCAGGTTCTACGAAAAGGTGCTGGGGGACCCACTGCTGGCGCCCTACTTTGAAGGCATCAGCATGGACCGGCTGCGCAAGAAGCAGGTGAGGTGCTGGGAGAGGCGGCTGGGAGAGGTGGAGCAGTTGCCGGCAGTTCGGCTCACGCACCACCTCTGGTGCCGTTGCCCTTCCTTGCACCGTCACGTGTGCAGATCATGTTCATGAGCTTTGCATTTGGCGGCGTGAGCGAGTTCTTTGGGCAGCAGATTGCGCACGCGCACCGGGAGATGATCCTCAAGCGGGGACTCAACCTCACGCACTACGACGCTGTGGCAGGTGAGTAGCACCCTGCTGCTGCTGTAGGCCCTGCTGCTGCTGTAAGCCCTGCTTGTACTACTGCAGGCCTCAAGGGGTGGGTGGGCGTGTGCAGCACAGCAGACAGGTCAGCTGCCGCCAAGACGTGACCTGGGCCCTGACCGCTGCGTCGCCCTCCCCACCCCGCCACCATGTGCAGGACATTTTGTGGCCACCCTGACGGAGCTGGGCGTGCCAGGGCCCCTCATTGCTGACGCAGCGGGGGTGGTGCTCACCACCAGGCCATACTTTGACCCTCAGGTGAGGGCAAGAACCTGCCGCACCTCACCCCAGCAGCTGCGCAGACATGGCGCGGGAAGGCGTGCGTGCGCATGAGCAAGGAGCGGAGCGGTTTGCATAGTAGCACGGCACAGAGGGAGCTGCTGCCCTCCCTCCTCACCTTCACCCACACACGGCAAAGGAGGGATTTCTGGCCGACAGCACAACACAACCAGCGCCTCTGTGCTGCTGTCTCCCCCCCCACCCCCCATCCCTCTCGCAGGCTGTGTTTGCCGAGGTAGAGAGCTTCAAGGCCAAGGTGTCTGCCCCCGTGTCCAGCACCCTCATGGCCCTGCAGCAAGAGCTGCACTCAAAGAGCGCCACCTCCCCCCTCCCCTCCCCCTCCCCCTCCACCGCTGCCCCCGTGGTGCCGCGTGGGGAGGCGGGGGCGGAGGGGGACCTGGAGGTGGAGGGTGCGGGGGCCAGGGGGTCGGAGCGCGCCTCGTGCCCCGTGCAACCGTCAGGGGAGCGCCTGCGCATCAGCACACTGGCAGAGGTCTTCAGCTCACAGGTGAGCGCCTGACCTGCGGAGGGGCAGGAAAGGGCTGAATAATGGAGTGGCAAAGGAGGCAAAAGGAGGAGGCACACCGCGCCACCAGACCCAGCTGTGTGCACGCCCCTCCCCTCCTTAGCATTCGAGAGAGATGATGATGATGCTCACCCCGCCCCACCCTGTGACCCGTCCGCCCACCCACCCACCCACCTTGCAGGTGCTGGGTGACAACCAGGCCCGCACCTTTGCCGCCACGCGCGCCAGCAACGCCCCTCCCGTGCGCGCCAACAGCCGCACCCTCCTCCCGCGCAGCAACGACGGGTCCTCATCAGGTGCAGCCCCCGCGCCCGACGCCCCCTCGTGCGCCTCCCCCCCGCCCCCCGCCACCTCCTCCTCACTACCCCAGGGGGGCGGCATCACGTCCAGTGAGCTGCTCAGCGTGCTGGCAGCAAGCAACTCGAACTCGCTCGACACGACTGCGGACGGCACCACCACCACCACCACGCAGCGGGCGCCAGCAGTGCAGGGGGGGCGCCTGAGCCAGGCCAACAGCGGCTCGGGGCAGGCGCTGTCTCCCGCAGAGGTGAGTCATGCCTCGCTCGCATCGCAATGCTGTTGACATGACCTTCCTTGCATCGTTTCCTTACCGCTCCCTACCAGCATCACGTCCTCGCACCATGTCCATATCCCTGGTCCGCGCAGCTTGAGGCCAAGCAGCTAAGGCGCAAGATGATGAAGGACATCCTCCGTGGCCTGGGTGTGCTCCCAGGCAGCGGCAGCACTGCCTCCGACCCCACCCCCTCGGGCCCCACCTCCACCGCCAGCATCAACCACGCCACCGCCCTCCTGGCGGACGCGACAGCACCGCCCCCCCAGCCCTCATCCGCCGCCTCCCACACCGCTGCAGCCAAGGCACAGGTGGACATGGCCTACTACCGGGAAGCCTCCAACTCGTCGCCGGCGGGAGAGGAGCGCTTCTCACGCGGCAGCAACGCGGGGGGGCTGTCATCCCTGCCCCCCAACGGACAGCTCACCCCACCCGCGAGCGGTGGCACGGGGTCGGATGCGGGGGAGGGGGACGGCAAGCAGCGGCTGCAGCAGCAGCTCGAGCAGCTCTCAAAGTCGCAGAGGCTGGTGGTGGCGTCGCCCGCAGCGGTGGTGCAGGCGGTGGTGGGTCCTCCCTCTGCAGGCGGCAGCTCGTCATCAGGCGTGTCGTTCGTGGACGAGTCGGATGGCGAGGGGACGCCCCGTGGTGCTGCGCTTGGGTACGAGGATGATGACGAGGAGGAGGAGGGGGAGCTGGCCACGTCACCGCCCATGCAGGCGCGGGCGCAGCAGCAGCAGGGCAGCTGCAGCCCCTCTCAACAACGCACCACACGCCGACAGGTGCGGGCTAGCGTGTGGGTGTGGGTGTAGGTAGGCGGATGCTGGCTTGACCAGGGTGCATGACGGGCCTGGGGGCATGAGCGTGCTGGCGGATGCAGCAAACACAGTGCCGTCATGGTGTTGGGGTGACTGACTGGTGCACCTGGTGCGTTACCACGTGCTGTGACCCTGCAGGGCAGCAAGGTGGAGCTGAGGTCAGGCTCAGTGCCCACACTGGACCCTGTGGATGAACTGCCCGAGGTGTCTGCTGCCACGCACTGAGAGGTGGTGGCCCTCGCACCAGCTAAGGGCTGACGAGCCCACCAGCAGAGGTGTCCGCCGTCACGCGCTGACGCATGAAGCAATGAGGGCGATGCAGGCGGGCAGTGTTGGCCAGGCGTGCCTCGCCTACGTGTGGGAGATGGCACCTGCCTTGAGCCGCTGTAGGCCTGGCTCAGGCGCGCCCCTTGTCCTCCCTGCGTGGGCGGACCTTGCTGCGTGACTCTGCTAGAGCTTGGTGCATTCACTGCTTGCTTGGCTTTCCCATCTCTTGTTGGAGAAGCGCTGGCACTTGCGACCACCTTGCACCTGCTTTGGAGGAGGAGGAGCAGCGTGGTGGCATGGCACAGAGGGAGAGGAGGGGAGAGGTGGGGGCGAAGAAGAAGCAGCGCGGCGTTTGGTGCCGCTTGCATGGCTTGCGGATGGATCATGCTGTGGTGCGCCGTGCATCTCTAGGCGGCTTGTGCGCATCGGGCTTGGTGCCAGACCTTTGGACGTGCGCTGGCCCACTGGAGATGGGCTGCTGATAGCGTGACCTGCAGGCTGAGCGTGCACTGATTAGGGAGAGCGACATGCGGTGGCTGGGTGTCTGCGTGAATGAGCGCCTCCCTTTGAAACGCACTGCAGTGCATCCTTGTGCTTCGTGGAGCCCATGACACGTTGCACAGGAAAGCAAAGGAGCAAAGCAGTGCCATGTGCACAAGCTTTGTCTGCCTGTGCTTCTAGACGTCCCGCCGGCCAAGTGCTGTAGTATGACCGCATGACTTGCTCCGCTCCTCCGCTGTGTTTGGACGTGCTTACCACAGACTGCGAACTCGTGACCTTCACAGTGCCTACCTCCTTCGTGACCATCCTTCTCACCATCTTTGCTTTTCCCCTTCAAGCTGCTGCCACTTGTGTGTGCACCCCGCACAGCTGCTGGCGTGGCGACGCTCTTCTTCTGGATGCTCTCTTCTCACCTCTCTGCACCTCTCTGCACCAAAATCACCCAACCAATTGTATTCTCTGCGATGGTGCCTCTGACGCAACTCCTGTACACGCTGACTGAACCAGCAGGTGGTGGCACGGCACTTACACTTTGTGGTCCTTCACTAAAACAGTTCCGGCAACTGCAGTGACGGCAACGTACCTGCGCCTGTGCTCGGCTGCCTTACGCTGTGGGCTTTCGGCTTCATCTAGCAGCATTGCCGGCAACGCATGTGTGGGCCTGGATGGCTACTGTAAGCATCACAAGATTGATGCGTCATCGGTGCGACGTTGCAGCAGCAGCGAGCGAGGAGGGAAGCAAAGTGAAGTCCACGACAGTCACAAGTCAAAATGCAGTCCGGAGCTTCCTGCTGCAGCACCGAGGCGCGCCCTGCCAGTGGGTCATCATGATGAGGTCTTGCCCGCCTTGACTTCCTTGACGGGGTTGATCTCCAGGTTGAGCTCCACCTGGTGGCCGTCCAGCATGCGCAAGTTGAGCGGCACCTGCACACACACACACATGCCACACACCCACAGTGTAAATTAGGGACAGCTGCGCCGCAGGACACCGCCACACACGACGCCCCACCCACCACCAGCACTACACACCAGCAGCAGCACTACACACCAGCAGCAGCACCAGGGCGCCTGTGCCTGCTGAGCCCCCAGCACAGCGCGGGCCCTCACCTTGAAGGTGCCAAAGGCCGTGAGCGGTGCACTGAGCAGTAGGTGGGACTCGTGCAGCTGGATGCCCGTCTGCCTGAGCACCGCCTGCATCACGTCCCATGTCGTCACGCTCCCACGCATCCTGACCGCCGCTGCAGCCTCCCCACTGCTGCCCTCCTTGCCCTTGTTTTCTGCTGTGGCTGCCGCTGCCCCTGCTGCAGCGCTGCTGTCGAGGGGGGATGATGACTCAGCTGGGACGGCCTTGCGACTAATCTCCTGCGCAGGTGGTAGAGGGTTACCACGAAGCGTTGAGAACGAACGTTGTGTCTTTTAGCAGGTGTGGTGGCGTCTCCTCGCCTCGCGTCTTCCCCACTCCCTTGACACTCACCACCACTCGGTGTGCCAGCGTGCGCAACATGCGCATGAGCTCCCTCTCCATTACCAGGTTAGGGTCCAGGGACTGAGCACGCTCCTCTTGAGACTGCACCGCACCGCGAACATGGCACCAGGCACCAGGGCAGGCACTGAGTGCATCATCACAGCATGTTGATCTCCCTCGCAGCTGCTCTACACCTGGCCCTGGCCGCCATCTCAAGGTGCTGCACCCACCGAGTCACCCTTCAGAACTGGTCAGGAATGATAGCAGGCCCGCTGCAGCAGCAACTCACCCTCGCGTACTTGGTCACGTTCTCAGGCGTGGCGTACAGTGCCGCACCGCGTGGAAAGAGCTTGTGCCGCACCCATCCTGGATTGGCCGCCTTGACCTCCCCTCGCCGCCCCAACCCCCACACGTCCTGCACACCCACAAGGCACACGGCACGTATGAGCACGACGACGCCTGCACGGTGCTGCGGTTTGAGGGCACCAGGGAGAGCGCGGCGGAGCGCACCTGGAGCAGCACGACCTGCACCGTGGCAGACAGGAGCTTGCTGGTGGGCTGAGCTGCTTTACGGGATCGCGCCGCCACCGCTGCGGTGCTCATGCTTGCGTGGAGCTGCGGCTGCGCGGCGGCGGCATGCTCAGGCGGCCAGGGCGAGGCCAGGCTCATGTCTGCCAGGCTGCATGGCCGCCGGCTGCTTGCGCTGATAGACGGTGCATGCCACTGTGGCGCGGATGATGAGGAGAAAGGCGCTGCTGTGAGGGGCTGGTGCGGCACCGGAGGCGGGAGCGGCACGGGCCACGATTGGAGCACTGATGGGGCCACCTGCTGCAGCCAGGAGGCTCCCCTCGCCTTCAGGTGCGGTGTGAGCAACGCCATGGCTGAGATCTGCCTCGGCGCGCGCCGAAGAGCAAAAGGTGCATGGGCAGCACTCCAACTCGGGGCGAAGCGACGAGCAACGCGTGGGGCTGCGAGAACCTTCAACTCGCCTCACCGACGCCTCGAGTGCTTGCAGATGGCTTCAGCGGCTGCGTTTCGAGGCGTTGAGCCGTGATTGGCAACTGCACCGCGACGGGAGGATGCAGATCAAGCTGCCCGCGGGCAAGGATGGAGGCGGTGCGCAGGAGCTGGAGCTCGCGCCCGCGCTCGTGCCACTGTGAGTCTTCGAGCATTTGTCCACGGAGTGCTGCATCCCCCCGTACCCCCGCGAGCAAGCGAACGCGCGAGGAGCAACAGAGCAGCATCGTGTCCATGCTGACTAGTGGCTCACCGTGATGGCTCGCTCGCTGGAGGGGTGTTCTGCGAGCTGGGGCACCTCATGCCGCGCGGTCCGTGCTGCAAATGAGCCTGCGCAGGCTGGCTGTGGGCCTGTCAGACGTGCCAGGGGGCGTCGTGGCGGTGGACAGCAACTCAGTGGCCTACCCGGTGGGCCGCAGCATCGCCATACACAGGTGGGTCACTGAGCATCACTGGGCACGCTGCGACAGCAAGGGAAGGCCTGCGTGCTCAGCTCGTTGGCGTGCTGCCATTGGTGCCATTGCAGCTCCGATGCTGGGCAAGTGCGCGTGTCGGAGGCCAGGCGTGAGGTGCGCTACGTCACGGCACTGGCAGCCAGCCCGGACGTCAAGTGGCTGGCAGTGGCGGAGGCCATGACCAACAACATGCCGCCACAGGTCAGTCAGGCAGTTGCAGGGGCACTTGGAGGTGCAAAGACGCAGCAGGACATGGCGGCATCAGACTACTGGTGCCTCTTGTGCACACACCAGTGACCGAGCGGCTTGCCTCAGCAGGCAATGGCAGCGTCAGCCGCGCCCCAGCCTCCCACATGGTGCCAGCATCATGGTTGCAGCGTGACAGGCACGCCTCCCCTCTCCCTGGATGGCCCACGTGCCACGTGGTGTGCAGGTGACGTTGATGGACCTGAAAGGTGGCCTGGAGCGTGGCACCTCCCTCACGGGCCCCCCGGGGGCGGACGACTACACGTGCGTCTCATTCTCACAGGATGGACAGGTGAGGCTGGTCGCCACCCGCTGGAGCGCCACCAGCAGTCGCAGGGGTCAACTGCAGCAGGAGCAGGAGCTAGCCATCAGGGCACAGCAGTGGCCATGCCATGCAGCCCAGGCATGCCGCCTCACGTGCCGCCTCACCTCATCCGTAGCATGCTGTTGTGCTGCTGCTGGCGCCCTTGCAGCTGCTCATCGCGTCCAGCCCGCTCAACAACCAGCCCTCGACCGTGTTCCATGTGTGGGACTGGGCCACCTCCGGGGACACGGTGGCCAGCGGCACGGCACCGTGGGTGTATGGGAGCGAGGGCTAGTTAGGGTTGGGCGACTAGCCCATGGCACATGTAGGCCCAGGCAGTCCATCAGGCCTGACTGCTATGGAATGTGTGCCTCACCAGGTGCATTGACTACCTGCCCTCATGCTCATGCAGTGGGTTTGCGTCCAAGGTGTCAGTCAACCCTCGCTTTACCTCCAACGTCTTCATCCAGGTAAACCGAGTGCAGGGCAAGCGATGCCAGCACCTGCCAGCAGTACTGGTACTGCTGCTGATGATGCAACGCATTCCGCTGCCACGCCCTTGCTCAACCGCACCTCCCACTGTCCCACCTCGCTCCTACACTCCTCATGTGCACAGTGCACGTCGGCTGCCTTCTACATGCGGCCGACCTCAGCCGGGCAGTACCGGCCCTTCCAGCTGGAGGGACTCAGCAAAAAGGTGACGACGCTAGACTGCTGCTGCCTCCACGCTGTGTGACCATTGCCACGGTGGCAACATGCAAACAGCAACAGCCTCAGCCGCCTCACCACATCACTACTTGCTAGAGGTGGCCACACCAGGTGTGAAAGCTCAACCTGTTGACACCTCGCTGGTTTGCTCCCCCCTTCCCCCCGCTGGTGCAGGCCGAGGTGCAGTTCACCGACCACGTGTGGATGCACGACGGGCGCATGGCGCTGGTGCTGTCAGACCGGCGGCTGGTGCTGGTGGACGGGGTGCAGGTCACGCAGAGCGTGGCGCTCACGGGCACGCCCTCGTGCCTGGCAGCGCTGCCTGACGGACACGTGCTGGTGGCGCTGCAAAAGGTAGGGCCTTTAACCTAGTGCTTGGAGCCCTGCTCACCAAGGGGCAGCAACGCCCCTTGCCCTTTGCTGCTCCAAAGACCTGGTTCATCCCGCAGTGCCACAGGAGTGGACCAGGCACCAGGGAGCTCAAGGCGCCCCCATGCTTGCCCTGCACGTGGCGTGCCCCACAGGGCTGCATCGACCTGTTCAAGCCAGAGTCCAACAGTCCCGGCAGCGGCCTCATCCACCACCAGACCATCAGGTCGGCCACCCCTGAGGACGCGGCGGCGGGGTGTGCAGGCGCCACTGGCATCGACATGACTGCGCGCGCACTCAGCCCGGTGCAGGGGGGCAGCAAGGTGGCCGTGTACATCCGGGGAGGGCCGGTGCTCATGCTCAACGTGCGCCTGGCCAAGGTGAGGTGGTGATGGGAGTGGTCCCAAGGGTGACAAGGTGCAACACAGGGCGTGTGCTGGGACTAGTGTGGTGGAGGTTGGAGTGAAGTGGTGCCTGCGCTCCACCTGCCACACGCTACGGGGGTTGCGGCTGGCCTGGTGCCCCAACTCCAGCCGCAGCAACTCCAGCCGCAAACGCTTCACTGCCTTGCATTGCTAACACGCCACCACGCAGACCAAGTCAGCCAATGAATCTGCTGGCGAGCAGGTGTGGGACGCAGTGCTGCCGCCCGCCCACTCCGGTGCCGTGGTGAGTGCTAGCAATGCTCTTGTTGCCGTCTTGCATCAGCCGCTGCCCACGTGACTCCTGGCAGCGTGGCAGGTGGAAGGTCATGCTGCCATGCACAAGCGATTGCTGCCGCAGGTGAGCGTGAGCGTGAGCATGCGCCGTGACTACGTGGTGACTGCCAGTGAGGACCTGACGGTGCGCGTGTGGTGCTGGCGGCCCCTCAGGCTGGTGGCCGTGCACCAGTGCCACCACACGCCGCTGGCCGTGGCCATTGACCCGCTCGGGTCGGAGCTGGCAGTCACGTACGTGGACTGCGTGAGGCTGTACAGGTGGGTTGCGGTACCACCTGCAGTGGAGTGGGTGCTGGGCTTAGCACGTCTAGGGCACCCGCCTCTGGGCAAGGCAGACGACCTTTGGGCCACAATGTGCAGCAGCACGTGCAGCATTGGCTGCTTCAAGCTCAAGGCTGAAACGACCAGTCTCCACCTCAGCTCAAGCCCTGTGTGCCTGTTGCGTGTGCGTGTCCACGTGTGCAGTGTGGTGGAGGGCATGCTGCTCGAGGTCGGCAGCTTGCAGATGCCAGGAGGGGTGAGTCACACCAGCACCTCTGCGCTCCCTTGTAGCCTCTCCTTTGCTACCGAAGGCGCACGTGTCCTGCACCACCATTCTCCTCACCGCCATCCTCCTCACCCCGCCTAACCTGTCCGCAGCACGGCAAGCCCCCCGAGGAGCTAGCCCGCTGCACGCGTGCCGCCTGGTCCCCCACAGGCCACCTGCTGGCCCTTGCCTCCAGCCAGGAGGGCCACGAGGTGCTCATCTTCAGCCCACTGCACCGCAGCCTGCTGGCCAGGCTCAGGGGGCACTACAGTGCGGTGCTGGACCTGTGCTGGAGCCAGGACGGGCTGTACCTGGCGAGCACTAGTGAGGGGGCCGTGTACACGTGGCACATGGAGGACTTCAGCAGGTGAGGGGGCTGTACCTTGGAGTGCTGTAGGTATGTCATGTTGCTGCGGTGGGCCACCCAAGGATGTGCCATGAGAGGCAGGACGCAAGAGCACCTGGGCAGTGGAGCGATGCAATCTGACACGTTCTGGACCCTGTGTGGGTGTTACCTGGCTTACAGGCGTCAGGAGAACACCACCAAGGGGTGCTTCAACAGCGCCGTCACGTGCACGCCCGACTTCAGCACACTGGTGGTCGGGGAGGCGTCACAGGTGAGGCAGAGCGTCAGACATTAAGCATCAGATGAGGATTGCGGCTGCCACCCCTGCCACCACCACGACAAGGTACACGCAGCCCTGGAGATGACCTCGCTGCACCTGCTGTTGCTGCTGCGCGTTGTGTCCTGCAGGGCATCCGCGTGCTGGACACAGTCCGCACCTCCGGCCCTCCCTCCGGTGCCGCCCCTGGTGCGGCCAAAGCAGCAACAGGGCCTGGTGCAGGTCACCCTGCCGGTAGGGACGTGCGGGGCGTCAGCAGCACCGCGGGCAGCACCAGCAGCACCCCCGTGCCGGGCCACCACAACCAGGGGGCGCTGTCCACGCACGTCAGCGGCGCGAGCGACAGGCACGCGGCGGCGGCGGTGGCCGGAGGGGACATGGGCGCGAGCGCGCTGGCGTTGCGGGGCAACTACGGAGGCGTCGTGCTGCCGGTGAGTGCCGAGGCTTCAGGATCTCCTCGTGCCACCACTCTCGCGTGCCCCGCTGCGCTCAATCTCCCGCCCTTGGGTGCGCGCTTCACCCGATGGCTGATCCAGACGCACGCCACCTCACCTTGCGCTGACAGGTTCGCGGCGCGCTTGCCGTGGCCGTCACCTCGACCTACAAGTGCATCATCGGCGGCGGTCTGCGCGGCACCATCCGCGTGTGCGCGCTGCCGCCCACCTCGGCGCTGCACTACCAGGAGTACGTGCCGCACACCTCGGACCTCAGCTGCCTGGTCGCGCACCACGAGGGCAGGCTCGCAATCAGCGCAGACGTGCACGGCATGTGGATGCTCCACGCCATCGTCGCGCCCCAAGCCTACCAAGCCGCGGCCGTGCAGCACGCGTCGCTCTCACCGCGCCGCCCGCGTGCGCACCACCACCACCACGCGGGCGCACAGCAGCAGCTGCTGCACCACGGGCCACAGAAGTCGATCGGCGGGTCGGGGGATCTGGAGGGGCGCGGCGGCGGGGCGACGGGGAGGGGCGCCGGGATGCTTCCTCTGCCGCCGTTCGGCATGCTGGTCGAGTTTGCGCGCGCGGGGATGGGCGAGCAGCTGCGGGTGAAGCAGAGTGAGGCGGCTGGAGAGGTGCTGCTGGTGCGCGGGACGGAGATGAACCTGCTCAAGGAGAACGTCAGGTGAGGGCGGGGCGGTGGGCGGTGGGCAGTGGGGAGGCAGCGCAACGTGACCGCGCAGTCAACCTGCAACCATGGCCTGATGCCTGGTCCCTGGCCACTCGTTCCAGCTCAGGTTCTTCAGGGAGTTGTGCCTGCCTCTTTTGCCACCTGCCCACACACAAATCACATTATGTGCGTGCAGGGAGTTGCGTGACAAGCTTACCAAGGCAGCCACCAACACGGACTACAAGGTGTACGAGCGCGAGCAGCAGGTCCGCCGCACCGTGGAAAACGAGCTCACCCGCCTGAGGAGCGAGGTGCAAGCCCTCATGGGACAGCTCAAGCAAGCCCTGAACGCGGTGGCAGACACCAAGGCAGCGGCAGAGGCGGAGGCGGAGCTGGCGCACCGGGCCATGCAGGAGGCAGTGGCGGCAGAGAGGGAACGCTTTGAGAGCATGTGAGCACACACGCTGATTTGGGTTGCCTGCGGGCATGCGGGGTGCCAGCAGCGTTGATCTTGCTGGTGAGCTGGTGGGCTACGCAGGGTGGCTGGTGCTGATGTTGGTGAGACCTAACCCTAGCTCTAACCCTACCCTCCGTGTGCGCGCAGGATTGCCGTTGAGATTGAGCGCACCAACGCTGCCGAGAGCGAGGTGTCGCGCATTAAGAACAAGTTTGGCCGCAAGCTCACGCAGATGCAGGACCAGCAGCACTCACAGGTGCGCGGGACTGAGGCGCTGTGTGGGTGCACGGGGACAGGCTGGTGGGAGAGAGCTCGCGTGCTGCGGCTGCACTCAGGCCGCCTCGGCGTATAGAGTGATGACTGGGTTACGTGCTGCGTGTGCATACGTGTGTGCGTGCAGGAGCGTGCCGCGGGTGAGAAGACGGCCATCCTACAAATGCACGTGGGCGCGGTGCAGCAGCAGGCAGTCAGCGCGCTGGAAAAGGCACACGCAAAGGTGCGTGCACTACGCGTGGCGTACGACGGCAAGAAGCACACTTGACCTTGATCATCTGTGGTGTGGCTGAACACCACCGGAGCAAGGTGTTCCAACACGTGTTCCAAACTGTGTGCAGATGGAGTGTGAGGTCAAGATGGACGCTGAGATCAACGACCTGGAGATCAACCGCATCGAGGCGCACACCCGCCAGGCAGTGGAGGAGAGGGACGACAAGTTTATGCTGTGAGTAGGTGCCAGCAGCACGACTAGCTAGGGTTACCTGCCCCTGCTCCGACTCCCTGCGCGCCTGGGCTGGCCTGCTGGTGGCTAGGGTTACCTGCCCTGAAGCGGCGGCCTGTTGGGCCCCTCGGCGGCCCTTGCCCCAGCGCGCCCCACCCTCCCTGCCCACCGCCCCTCCAACCCCTCCTCGCCACCGCCTCGCCCGACCCGCGCAGGCTGTTCGCCAAGCACACGATGCAAGGCGGCATCACCAACCAGGCGCTCGCCAACGCGGACGAGCTGCAGAAGGCCAACGACGCGCTGCGCAAGGACAACACCAAGCTCGCGGACCAGGTCACCGCGCTCACCGAGGAGCTCACGGCCATGCACGCAGCGTGGGCGGAGCGCGACATCAAGCAACGGATGGCGGACGTGGAGGTCCGCGAGCTCAACCACCAGGTGCAGCAAGGCCGGCTCTACACCCAACTCGCGACCAGCCGCATCTCGGAGCTGAGCAGCGAGATCGAGCCGCTCAAGCAGGGCCGCGCCGACACGCAGCAGCAGCTGGCCAAGCTGGAGGCGATCCAGCTGCGCCAGGCGGAGCGCCGCGCCAAGGCCACCGCCGAGCACGAGTCGGTGCAAGCGGCGCTGGTCCACGCGCGGCAGGAGCTCGCGTCGGTCAAGGCCGCGGCGAACCAGCAGGCGGTGTACTGGAGCAACTTCACCACGCAGCTGTTCAGGATGCTGCAGACGGTGCCGGTGGACAAGTGGGCCGGGATCATGGGGAGGCTGCACGCCGACTTTGTCGGGGGCAAGGACAAGCTCGACTGGAGAAAGTACCAGGAGGCCGAGGGCGGGGCCACCAGTGCAGAGTGAGTGCTGACATTGGGGGGGTTAGTGGGGAGGGTGATCAGCGGCAGCGGCACGATCCATCCAGCCACTCTGGGCTTCAACACTTTTCCCTGCTGAGCGCCGGTTTGCACGCGCCTGCATGTTGCGTGCGCGTGCAGGGCTGCCAAGGAAGAGGCGCACATGACGGAGCAGGAGCTGCGCGTGCAGCTGCGGGAGGTGCAGGCACAGGTGTGCGCACTTACCCCTAACGGCAAGGGTTGGGCTTGCCGCGCCCCCGGCCTCCTCTGTGCACCTGTCTAACCCTCGCCTCCCCGCCCACCCTGGCCCCTGCTTTGCGCAGATGATGCACGCCCAGCGCATGCTCGAGGTCTCTCACACCACGCGCGACAAGGACCTCACGGGCCACCGCTCCGCCGTGGCGCGCCTCCAGGCCGAAAACGTCGACATGTTGGCGCAGCTAAACACAGCCAAGCGCGACCTGAAGGAGGCCCACGCAAACATCGACAGGCTCAAATCCGACATGTTCCTGCTCCGACAGCAGCTCCACAAGCAACAGGGTGGCGGTGGTGGCAGTGCGTCGGCGGGCCTGTCAGCTGCGGCATCCCAGCAGGACGCGGGCGGTGGTGGTGGCATGATGCTGCCCTCCTCCCCCACGCACCACGGGCACCATGGCGGGCTGGCAGGGAGGCAGGCGGCTGGGGCTGCGGGCATGGCGCTGCGGCCTGACTCACGTGGTGGCCTAGGATGTGCATCAGCGTCGTCCTCCCAGGCGGGCCTTGCTGACCAGCCTGACTCACGGGGGGTGGGTGCACCGCGTGCATCACCCCGGCCCTATGCGACCATGGCGGGGGCCATGACTCTGGCTGGGATTCCGGAGGGAGGGGCAGTGGCAGGCAGCGGTGGCGGCGCGGCGTCATCGTCGTCCTCTCCGCCGCGCCTGCGTGGGGCGTCGCGTGGTGCTGGTGGTGGTGGCATGGCCCCCGTCCCTGTGCCGGATACGGTGACAGGGGAGATGCCCAGCGGAGGCTGGTGGTTGGGCGCCAACAGCCTGTTTGAGGTGCCGTCCAGCCTCAACGTGTTGAGGCACGTGCCTGGGGGTGCGCCACCGCCGCAGCAGCATCAGGAGCAGGGTGGGGGTACGTGGACAGGGCCGGGGTCGTACCGCCTGCGTCCCGCCACCACCAGCAGCATCGACCAGCATGCAGCGGGTGGTGCAGCACCCACGAGGTTGGGCACGGCGGGAAGCAGTGCCAGCGGCAGCGTGCTGCCATCCTCACGGGGCGGGCTGAGGGAGGGGCCGGGGGGCGGAGCCGGCAACTTTTTCGCGCACACAGGACGGGACGCGACTGGCACGCATCACACGCACCAGCACCTGCAGCACAGTGGCTCCATGCCTGTCGCCAGGCCTTCAGGTTTCACCCCTGCCACGCCGGGTGGTGGTGCTGGTGGCGGTGCTGGCGCAAGGCTGATGTTCAGCCCGCCCACCACCGCCTTCTCCACCTTCCCTGCACCTTCCACCGGGGGGCCTGATCAGGAGCCAGATAGCTATGACAGCGCTGCGCCTGACCCCTCACCCGCACCTGCATCCGCACCGCCCCCCTCCCTCCCCTCCCGCTCTGCCCTGAGCTCACAGCAGTCCCAACGCACCAACCCCAGCAGCACCACCGTCACGCCCCGCCAGTCCCTCCCGCCTCCCCTCCCTCCCGCCCACCCCCTGCCCCGTGCTCCCTCCTCCAACTACCACAGCGTCCAGGGTGCACCCTCCCTGCAGCACCAGACCTCGGCCAGCACACCTCGCAGCGCGGGGCGGGCAAGCGGCAGCGGGGAAGCGGCAGCGCTGGTGCACCCGAATGGTGGAGGCAGCAGCAGCAGCGCGGGCGGGCCTGCACGTTCCTTTTCCCAAGGCAGCTACCAACCACTGGAAGACGGAGTGGGGGAGAGCAGCACCCGGCCGGGAAGTGCCGCCTCCCCACCTGGAGAGGGCTCACAGCAGCACCTTCCCGTGGCCCTTGCGCCGCAACCTGTGGCACAGCTTGCCACGGTGGAGGGTGAAGAGGGGGCGGGAGGAAGGTATTCAAGGCAAGGCTCCGCTTCCTCCTCGTCCCCCCCTGGTCCCCAAATGCAGAGGCCTTTGAGCAGCGGGGCAGGAGTGGCGCCCCCTGAGGCGGTGTCAGGTGATGCTGCTGCAGGGGAGCAAGAGGAGCCGGCAGGGGCAGAGGTGGAGGTTTCGGTGATGGAGGTGCAGGGCGGCAATGACAAGCAGCAGGAGCAAGATGCCCAGGGTGAGGACGGGGCGGGTCACGAGAAGCAAGTGGAGGTGGGTCAGGAGCAGCAGGAGCAGGAGCAGCAGGAGGAGGAGGAGAAGGGCCAAGAGGAGGATGCAGCACCCCAGGACGCTGACACCAGCAGCAGCAGCAAGCCCGCAGCAAGCGGTGGGAGTGTCACGCTCAAACCTGGCCCCCCTCCAGTCGACCTCCCCCGTCCTTCTACCAGCGCTGCCAGTGGGAGCGGCACGCAGCCCCAGCCACGCTCCGCCAACTGGGACGGATATGCAGACTTCATGCACTCACCCCCCGCCATGCCGCAAACCCCCGCTGTGCCCTCGGGGGTCCCCGCCCTGGCCCACGCCAGCAGCCTGGCGTCGTCGCTGTCACCGCCACAGACAGCGCCTGCAGGCGCCGCGCGCCCGTCGCTGCTCAGCCGCTCCAGCAGCAACGTCCTAACCGCCAACAGCAGCACCTCTCCAACCGCCGCCACGACCGCCGCAACCAACAACGTGTACGCGCGGCTGAGCACGCCGCAGCAGCACAGCCGGCGCGGCGCCCCCGGCCCCCCTCCGCCCAACGTGCAGCTAGCCACTGACGCCCTGCAGCAGGAGGGGGCGGCGGGGGGTGAGGCGGCACCGCAGCAGCGTGGCAGCACGCCGCTGACGGGGCAGGTGGCGGCGCAGGCGCATGCGCAGCTGGCGGCCCGGTCCGTGTCCCTGTCCCCCGGGTTCCTGGCTTCCTTGTCGGGGACTGTGCCGCGCCCTGCGCCCACCAAGCTCACCACGCTGGGGGCGGGCTTCCGGTCCTTTGCGCCGCGTGGCGCCACCCCACCCACGTCCACTGGGCGGCGCTGAGATTGGGCAAGGGTCTTGCCAATGCAAATGCATGCACGAGCTGTCCTTCCTGGCTGTGGACTCTTATCATTTTCGCGCCCGTGACATCCATGCAAGTGATTGTGGGTTGTGGGTCCCCACATTGGCAAAGCAGGCAGAACCACAATGTTACGCAGCCTAACCCGCCTGGCCAGCGCCAGCAGCCTAGCAGCCTCACCCTCTGCGGCTCTGTGCTCCGCCACAGCGATCTCTTCCTCGCAGCACCTTTACGAGCTCGCTAAGCGCGCCGTGGGCGGCGCGTGGGTGCACACCAGCGCGGAAACATCAGCATCTGCGCCCTGCCAGACCAGCGCGTCTCCTCGCGAGCGCGATGCGAGCCTGCAGCAGAGCTCCACACCATGGCCCGTGCAGCAGCGGCGGCAGCAGAGCAGCATGAGCGCCAGCAGCGCGGCAGCGGCACTGGTGGCGCTGAAGCAGCAGCAGCCCCAGCTGGCGGTGCAGGCGGCACACGTGCAGCAACTCATGGTCGAGCTTGACGGCTTGGGTGAGCGTGGGTGCCGCACTGACCCATCGATGGGGCTATCGATCATTGAGAACAACAGGCTCGGATGGAGCTGGGGCCAGGATGATAAGCGGCTCCGACCCAGCACGGACCTGCTGCCCTGACCTGAGCTCGTGTGCAGCTCAGGCGCTGCTCCCTGCTGCTACTTGGTGCGCACTGCAGAGGGTCAGCTCAAGCGCATGTCGGACCCTGACGGCACACGACGCATCCCCCTGTCCGTGGACCGCCTGCCTGAGCCCCTACCCAAGCACACCGTGGAGCCAGGTGGGGCGCACCCAGGGGGGGGAGCACGAGCGGGGAGCAGCACCCTCAGCTACAGTGCAGGACCAGGGCGGTGTGTGCTGCCGCCTGAGCGCACTTAACAGCAAGTGAGCGGCTGCCGCACCTGCCGCCCGTGTGGCACGTGCAGGGCTGCACACCATCAACGCGTACGTGCGTGGGGAGGTGGGCAGCATTGCCACCAAGTGGCTGCGGCGGGTGAGTCACCACTCGCTGGCCCCTGCTGTTTGTGAGGCCACGGTGCTGGCAATAAGCGTTGTCCCTCAGCCATACACCAGGGCGCTAACGTGGACGCTGTGCTGTGCGGTGGGTGTGCAGGTGGCGCGTACCCCCGTGCGCGTGCAGGCTCTGTGGGGCAAGCGCAGCCTGGCGCTGAGCATAGAGACGCGGCACGCGGTGCAGCTGGTCAACACGTGGGGGCGGCACGGGTGCGAGACCCAGGTGCTGGCGCTGCGGGTGATCAAGCCACGGCCCTACCCCCGGCCTGGGGACAAGCTGCGGCGTGAGGAGGAGGACCAGGAGGGGGGAGGGGTGGCGGCCAGTGAGGTGCTGGGCTTGATACGCGTCAAGGTGAGGCTTGGGTTAGGTATGAAGGTGTTTGGGACATGTCAGATCTCCCCGCAGCACAGCACGCAGCATGCTCAGCGCCCGCGTGGCAGCTTGCTGGGTTGTGTTGAGGGGCTGGGGAGGGGTGTGGCTGCTCTTGCACTAGGTGGCCTTGGATGCGCTCACAGACATAGGTGTCTGTGTGTTGCGTGCGTGTGTGTCCGCAGCCCAAGCAGGTGCACATGATGCCCACAAGCAACCAGATTGAGAACATCGACATGGTCTTCTGCCCACAGGACAAGTTGGTAAAGGTAAGGGCCGGCAAGCAGTGGATTTATGCGTGGCTGCGGCGTGGAGCTCCACGCAGTGCGCATGATGATG
This sequence comes from Chlorella sp. KRBP, assembly GCA_004335735.1. NCBI lineage: Eukaryota > Viridiplantae > Chlorophyta > Trebouxiophyceae > Chlorellales > Chlorellaceae > Chlorella > Chlorella sp. KRBP. Next base: position 1,522 of record QAXK01003999.1, on the reverse strand, counting down.
CAGGGCGGGGCTAGTGAGCAATGGTCGGCCTGCACGCGAGCACGCACCCGCTCCTGGGCAGGGGGTGATGCACTCGCCCACAACGCATGCACTCGCGCACAACGTGTCGCGCGTGTGCAGGTCAACGTCCCCGTCAAGTTGATGAATGATGACGTGGCACCTGGCGTCAAGGCGGGCGGCTGGCTGCACCTCGCGAGGTATGGCAGAGCGCATGTCCGGATCGCTGTCGCAGCGGCGGCAAGGGCACTGGGCTTGATTGACATGCGGTGCTCCTGCCGGAGGTGCAGCAGGGCGTGAACCTGCAGCTGCTACCCTGCTGTGTTGATGGGCCGTGCACGCAGGCGCACCGTGACAATCCAAGTGTTGGGGAGCGAGGTGCCGCCTTACCTCGAAGTGGACTGCCAGGCGCTCAAGCTCAACGAGGTGCGTTTGTGTGTGTGTGATTGCACGCTGCTCAGGTCCATCCAACGCACGCGCACAGGTGGTGGTGCACGCCTCGCGCTGTCACGTGCGCAGTTCGTCCGCGCGAGCGACGTGCGGCTGCCCCCATCCGGCAAGCTGGTCAGGAGCAGGCACCAGCCGCCCAAGACCATCGTCGTGCGCTGCACCAGCAATATGGGCTCTGGCTGAGACGGCTGAGACGCACGTAGCGGGCTGTGACGTTTGGAAGTTCGGGGGGATGAGTCCTGCGTGCTGCGCGTCTTTTGCGAACAAATCGTGCAGCGGTGCGTGCGCGAGCGATGACTTACACTGACTGCTGCCTCGGCCAGCGCCAGGACCGCCCACGCACGCTCTGATCGCCGAGTGCCGCTTCACCGGAGAACTGGCACTGAATGAGGCGGCCGCCAGGCGCAGGCAAACATGCAGTAGGAGGCACACCAGCAGCATCAGCAGCCTCTAGCAGCCTACCAGCTTTCTGTGACACCAGGCGTGCTCGGGGCGCAGCATACAGGGCAGCACTCTGCCGCGCGAGCAGCAACACGTCTGCAGCAGCGGCGAGGATGCGAGTCAGCGCGGCGCTCACCACGCTGGTGCGCGCGTGCAGCTGGCTGCGCAGCGGAGCGGAAGCACCTGCTGCCGTCTGCACCTCGCTGCTCGGCCTCCCGGCGCCCAGGCAAGCGAGCAACAGTCCTGGACCACCTCAAGGCACCCCTGCGTGTGCCTGCGTGCCTCCCGGGGCTGATGGATGCACCAATTTTCATGACTGCGTGCCCGCAGCACGTCCGGCCCCACGCGTGGCGCGTTCCTCAGGCGCCTGTGCAGCCTGGGCGCCTCTCCGCCCAGCAACGCGGCCAACAACAGCACACCAGACCTAGACTCTGTTGCCCAGTCCCCAGGGGCAGGCGTGCCGGCGCAACGGGCGCCGCCACACCTGCCCGCAGCCATTCCACCACGGCGGGCAGCCATGAGGCAGCGCAGCCGGCAAGCGATGTCTTCATCGCCACCTCACTCTGCCAGCCCGCCGCACGCCCCTGTGCCGCGCCCACCGCTCCCTGCGCCCATCAGCAGCAGCAACGGCATC
>QAXK01003997.1:0-15577 GCA_004335735.1 Chlorella sp. KRBP | reverse complement strand
GGAGCAGGCGGCGGCTGTGGCCCGGCAGCAACAAGTTGAGCTGCAGCTGCAGGAGGCTCAGCGTGGGAATCTGTTACTGCAGCAGCAGTGCGACAAGGTGTGTGCTGGTGGGGCAAACTTCTCAGACTACGCATGCGCACTGAGGTATCTCAGCTGCTTCATGCACAAGAATGTCTAATGCGGGCAGCGTTGCGTCATCCGGCAGGCCTTCGACGCCTTGGTGATCAACACTTTGTCACCCACACGTTCATGCATGCAACCCCTGAGTTGTTTTGCAGAGCTTGCAGCTCGTGTAGAGGCCTGAATCACTGTCTGCCTTGACTGCAATTGCATGTGTGCAGGCCCAGGGGCTGCTGTCTAACACGTTGCAGCGGCTGGAGGCCCTGGAGTGCCGCGTCAGCTTGGTCAGCAGCAGCAGCTTGAGCATTAGCAGCGGCACACTCCACAGGCAGACCCTGGAAGCTGCCATTGAAGCCGCCTTGCATCTGCTGGAGCGCTTGTTTGTGTCGATGCAGTGCCTAGCTGCAGACGCAGCAACCATCAGCAATGCGTCCAATGCATGCAAAGTGGAGGTGCTGGTTGGCGGGATAATGCAGGGCCTGGAAGCAGCAGCAGGCCAACAGCAGCAGCAGCAGGGGAGTGGACCGCCGGGTGCAGCAGCCAACCTGGTGCTGCTGCGTAATGCTGCAGGCGCAGCAGGCAAGCAGCGGTGCAATGAGCTTGAGCGGCAGCTGTCAACAATGCAGCTCCAGCTTGCTGATACCATGTCACAGCTAGTGAGTATGTCATCAGCCAACGCACGACTGCAGCGAATGCTGAACCTCAAAACGCGGGCTGCAGCCAGCTTGGAGAGGCAGGTGGGTGCGGTGGAGACGCAGCTGCAGCATATGCAGGCCCAGCAAGCTGCCACAGACAGCAGCATGGCCCAGGTGCAGCAGGAGCTGGCAGCGGCACGGCTGCAGCAGTCCAAGGTTTATGCAGAGTGCAGTGCACGTGTTGCAGAGCTGCAAGCTGCACAGGGCAGGGCTGATGCTGCCGAGGCAGCTTTGCAGCAGCTGCAGGCTGCGGCTGAAGCTACAGAGGCCAGCACTGTCCAGTTGACAGAGCGGCTGCAGCAGGCCATGGAGACGTCACGGCAGGAAGTCACTGCCACTGCGGCAGCCCACAGGCAGCATGCAGCAGCGGCACTGCAGGCGGAGCAGCTTCAGCAGCAGCTGACCGTTGCATCTGCACAGGTGGCTGAACTGGAGCAGGAGGTCAGGGAATGTCGACACAAGGTTGACATCTGCTCTCAGGCAGCTAGAAATGCGGAATATAGAGCAGTGGAGACCACTACTCGCCTGGCTGACTTGCGCAGGGAGTTCGACCTCCAGTCAGCAGCAGCAGACTACAACAGCGGCGTCCTGAAGCCGGCTGAACAGCACCGATCTGCTTCTGTCGACCCTGGCCTTGGTACACCGGTCGTTGCACCACTTGTTATGTGAAGGTGTATTGGCTTGTGCTGTCGGCAGCTTCCCCTTCAGCAATCTGGATCTGGCATGAGTGCAGACTGTCCGTTGTGGCAATTTTGTCTTTTATTATCGTCATTAAATGGCTTATGCAACGACTCTGAAGCAAGCAAGTCCCATTTGAACTGAGAGATCAGGAGCAGTAGCCAGTCCCTTCTCTCCAACTCCAAGCAAAGGATGCTTACAACGCCAACCATACACCTGACACGTGGCAATGTTGCCCTATGACATGGATGCTTGTAAACATGTTGTCTACAACGCAGCAATTGATCATCTTTGCGGCTGCGACAGCTTGACATTTCAAACCATTGAGCGCGCTACTGCTAACGACTGCTTCGACAAGCCTGCTTCACGACATACGGCAGCCTTGACTGATGCCATATCACCACAACCATCGCTTGTTGTGGCTTCAGTATGTCACGTCAGGATCAATCCCACCACACTCTGAAATGTCAACAACGCTTGCTGCCCCGGGTGTTCCTTGACCAGCTCCCATGCAAGGTCTTTGCAAAGATACATCACCACGATCACGCCTGATTCTTACCCAATAGCCTTACATACCTGTCTGTGGTCTCCTCCATAAACAGCAGTCTTGCAGAACGGCTGAGCACAGCCTGTAGCACAGGGCATGTTTACTGTTGCCGATGATTATGCTGGAGATGCACCTCCGCGCAAGCCCAAGCCTTTCCTCAAGCGAGGAGAAGGTGTGAGCAAACGTTTGACTGCCTACAAGCTTCGTGACGAAGCTGCAGCATTGCGGAAGCAGCGAGCCTGCGACAGCAGCAGCAGACCATGGTCGGTGAATGCTGGCGACCACCAGCAGGACAGCAGCGCCAAGATCGATGCAGAGCAGCATAAGAGGCGTACATGGCAGCCACAGTATCAGGATGAGGTACAGCCACTGCAGCAGCAGAGGGCACAGCCCATGCACGAGCAACCTGAGCAGGCACCTCCTCGCCATGCAGCATCTGCAGGATCACATACCGTGAGCAGCAGCAAAGCAGCAGCACAAATGGCTGAGCAGAGCTCATGGACCACAGGGCCTAACGTAGAGGTAAGCTGGTGAACAGACACAAACCAAACGATGCTTGCATGCAGGACATGCCTTGGCAGCCATCACATTATGTTCAGGACGTGCCTGTGTATGCTTGCCACACTGTGACACAGCCAAGCATCTTGCTGCCACTGCACCCCACTCATGCTTTCGAACCTACTGTGTATCAGCGTGGAGCAGCATCTCATCGCTGTGAACCATCTTTGATGTTGCAGGACCTTGAGCTTGAGGAGTTCAGGGCCCTGGAGAGGGAGATCCTGGGTGATGTCACCACCAGTGCTGCACACACCTCCACCCAGTGGCAGCAGGCACAGCAGCACCCACACAGCCAGCAACAGACACAACAGCAGCTGCTGCGGCAGCAGGAGGAGGAGGAGGCAGAACGGCAGTATGCTAGGTACGCAGATCATGCGCAGCAGCAGCCACGGCAGCAGGAGGAGGAGGCTGACTTGCAAGAGCCCCTCCAGCAGCAGGGTATGTACCCCCGGCATGCTGCCTCAGTATCAGATGGGGCAGCTGATGCTGGAGGGCCATTGCAGGGCAACAACCTGCATGACATGGGCTTCCAAGATGACACAGAGTGGGTTGACACAGAGTTCTCCTTTGCTGATCTATCCCTAGAAGCACAGCAGGACCAGACACGTGCTGCGGGACAGCACAGAGCACACCAGCAGCGGCAGCAGCAGGAGCTGCAGCAGCGGCAGGAGGCAGGAATGCCACAGCAGCAGGGCCCGTCCAGCAGTGCAGCAGTGGCTGATGACCTCCAAGGGCCCTTGGCTGAGCAGCCGTACGTCAGATCTGTCTTCAAGCAGCAGCAGCAGAGCAGTCGGCCCGTCAGCAGCCACAGCAGAGTCGGCACAGCAGCGTCCAGGCGGGCCCCGCGCAGCAGCAAGTCCCCGGCAGGTGCAGCAGCAGCAGGCGCTGCTGCAACGGCAGCGGCAGACGACCCAGATCATGAAATGGTCACGGTCACGGTCCCTGCTGCTGCTGCTGCGCGGCTGGAGCAGCTGGATGCTGCACAGGCTGCGTTGCAGCAGGAGAGGGTGGGGCTGCGCAAGATGCGCCAAGAGCTGGAGAAGGCTGCGCAGCAGCTGGAGCTGCAGCGTGCTGCATGGGAGAGGGACAGGGTGAGCGTGTCGTGCTTGTGTGGTGGGTTGTGACATGCGTATGTGATGTGCTGCATGTTGCTGGACCTTTGCCGACATACAACGTGGAGCCAGCCGGTATTTGTCAAAGTTGTTGCCTATAGTTGTAACAACCTTGACTCAACACAGCATCTGCTGCTCTAACTCTTTCAACCCCGCTGTGGTCATGCAGGCTGCTCAGTTGACAAACTTTGAGGCTTGGAAGGCTGAGGAGACGAAGCAGCTGGCCAACAGGAGGCGTGTGCTGGACCAGCAACAGAAGGTGAGGCAGGGGGGCCGGTGGTCGTTGGGTTGGTGTTGACACGGGGTTTCAGACAAGGCACGCAGCAAGCCACATCTCCATCTGCAGAATGCTGTATCGTCATCCTGTGGCAGACAAAAGCTCAGTCACTGCCATGATCCCTGTAGAGCGTGAGAGCTTTATTTCGAGACCGTCCAACCAAGCAAGAGTTCTTGATCCTGAGCATCCCCCCCCCCAAACACGCACACAACCACACATTTCTCCCCAGGCCCTTGTGACAACAACAACCACAACAATAACTCTCAGTCCTGAGTGCCCCCCCCCCCACACACAACCACACATGTCTCCCCAGGCCCTGTACAAGATGCCCACCAAGAAGGACAAGAGTGCACTAGAGGCCCTGGAGGCAGCACTGGAGCGGGAGAAGGCAGACGCACGCGCAGCTGCAGCGCGGCACAAGCTCACAGTGGAGCGGTTGCGCTGCCAGGCCAAGCAGCTGCAGGTGTGTGCTGTAGGGGCCAAGGGAAGGGGAGGAAGGGGATGTGCTGGCACAGATCAAGGGGTAGAGACGTATGCGAGGATCTGCAGAGTGGAGTGCTCGTGCCGGCCTGGCGGGTGAAGGATGCTCGGATGCCTGCAGGGCCCTGCTGGATTCCCTCAGGCTATGTCAAAGGGCAGAGCCGTCTGCTGGCCGCGCGTGGTGTGCGCACGCCTGCAGCACCAGCACTCTTTTTTGGGGGCCGGAGGAGCACCCAGCACTTAGCCGCGTGTGTGTTGATGTGTGTCTGTGTACCCCTGTGTGCCTGCAGGACCGCAACAATGAGCTGCGGGAGGAGGTGCGCTGGCATCAGGCGCAGCAGCTCAACAGCACTGCATTTGCTGCCAAGGACAGCAAGGCACCCAAGCGGCCAACAGTCTCAGCACAGTAAGTGCACCAACACAGCCCGTTGTGCCTCCATCACTTTGCTGCATGCTCTGCAGTTCGCGCAGCAGTTCTTTAGCTGTTTGGCATGTGGTGTACCGTGTTGTGCGGTACCGGCTGTTGCCTTGCCCTGTTCTTTGCCTGTCAACGGAGCCAAGGTAAGGCTCATGGGGTGTGTCACACTGCTCTTCTCAACATGAAGGTATGTTTCCATTTGGGCAGCACAGGTGCCTTTTTTGGTTGTCTCCATCCAGTTATACACCAACATCGCCTGCTGCTGTTGGCATTGCATGCTTGCAGGACCCAGACAGGAACCACCCTGTCGCAGCCCCTGCGGGCCTCTCACCGCGTGCAGCAGCAAGCAGATGCATGGACAGCTGCAGCAGCAGCGCCTCCAGCCGACGGCGCAGGTGTGCTGTATGCAGCACTGTTTGGGGATGATGAGGATGACGATGCAGTGGCGTCTGGGTCATCAACAGGGTCAGCACAGCTCGACGGCATTAGCAAGCTGCAGCAGCAGCAGCAGCCGGGGCCACGCATCAGCCAGAGGGCGTCTGTCGATGCGGATGGTTCGTATGCAGCGGGCAGCAGCAGCCACGGGCGTGCTACAGGCTTGCAACAAAGCAGGGCAGCCATGGCAGCAGCGACGGCTGGCAGCGATAGGCTGAGCTCCGGCAGCAGCAGCGGCGCTGGTGGGACTGAGTTCTGGGCTCCAAACCCTGGTCCACTTGTGTCAATGCAGCAGGCTGCTGCTGTTGACGATGCTGATGCTGGCTTCAGCTTCTTGCAGACGTCAGGCGCCCAGCAGCAGCAGCAGCAGCAGCAGCAGCAGGTCAGGAGCAGCCACCAAGCAGACCACTGCAACAGCAGGAGGTGCAGTACGGCAGACGGCGGTTGGTTGGTGCCTGCAGGCGAGGACGCGGCAGCGGCGGGACGCAGCGGGGCTGGCGGCAGCAGCGCTGGCAGGCAGCGGCAGCAGGCGCCGGGTCTTCGCCGCGAGGTTCTGAAGGAGTACAACTACCCTGACGGCAAGGTGGAGCAGCTGTATGATGATGGCTCTCGTGAAGTTCGCTATGTAAATGGCAGCTCCCAGGTGCACCAGGTGGACGGCTCAATGCTGGTGTCCTTTGTCAACGGGGATGTGAAGCGGCAGTGGCCGGATGGGCGCGTGGACTACTTCTATGCAGAGGTGGGTGGGCTGCGGCTGTGGCGACATGTGCTACAGCACGCATGCTGCGATTCATGTGCTACAGCATGTGCTGCACTGCATGCTGCTGTAGCTGCTATGTGATGCAAGCTCGAGTGCTGCAGGGGAGCCGTGGTGCTCCTACATGGCTGGCAATGGAGCCTGCTTTCCCTTGCACGCTCCTTGAACACTGGTGCTGCCATACAAATCACTTGCAGCAACGCATTGCAACAGCTGGCTTCGAGACAAACAGTGTGCTGCATTGTGTGCGTGTGTGCTGCTGCAGGTGTCTGTGTGGCAGTGCACACACCCTGATGGCCTTGAGGTGTTCCACTACCCCACCGGCCAAGTGGAGGGGCACTTCACTGACGGCAGGAAGGAGGTCATTTTTGCAGACGGGGCAGCACGTATTGTGACTCAAGAGGGGTGAGTGGCTGGCAGACTAAGTCTGCCTAGAGTGGCCTGCATGATCGGCCTGCATGATTGGCCTGCATGCTGGCCTCTGGGGAATCGACTTCAAGCACCACCGCTGCGTTGCTGGTCTGCTATGTGGAACTTCACCACGGGTCAGGACCGTCATTACAGGCGGGAACACTACTGTTTTTAGCCTAGCTGACGCACTGCGGTAACACATGACAGCCTGCGAGCATTCACAGCATGGGTTGCACCGTCCCTCACAGTTGTCAGGTTCCAATGCAATACATGACTGGCCGCCACAACTACAGATGATGGACCTTGCCGGGATACACATACTGATGCTGTACCTGTGCTGCCTGTGTTTGTGCTGACTGCCGCAGGCGTGAGCATGACGTGACGCGTGCTATGCTGTCTGCTGCTGTGCTGGAGGGTCCCCCCGACGTCAACAACCTCTGAGCCGTGCTCGTGTGGGACACACTGTTGCTCGGGCAGATGGTGGCGTGTGTGTGTTTTGAGAGTACAGCACTGCGTGGTCTGATTGCCACGCCGGTGACACCAGACGCTGTTTCGTGGATGCGTCACATGGCGCAGCACAATCTACGGTGCTGCGAATGTCCGGGAGACACGTCAGGACAAGCACAGGCTTGTGAGCTCTCGACTATCACCTGCACCCACTTTGAAGGGCTTGTGGGGCCCATGACCGGCCAACAAATGCACTCTTGAAACTTGATTTAGTGGGCCTTGCTGCCAGGCCTGGTGCCTCTTATGATGCATCTCTATGATGCATGATGAGTGCACACAGCTGACTGGGGTAGGCTGATTGAGATGCATGTTGTGGCTTACTCCCTTTTCATCAAGGCGGTGCCACAGTATGCTGCGAGGTGTGGGTGTTGACAGAGACAGTGTCTCCTGACATATTCTGTTGTGTGTTCATGTGGGTTGGTCTGCGTTTGAAGGCCGTTCCAGGCTGATCACAACATCACAGGCATGCACATGCAAGCCCACTGGCTATGATGCACAGGTTTTTGTGGCAGGCAAAGGGTAATCGCCTTTCGGCAGACCGAAGTAGGCATCAGCCTGATCGCTCTCAACGTGGTGGGTGTGAGTCTACACCGACTTTCAATGCAGGGCTTGCCTGCACGATTCAGCGTCCAGTGTGCACTCCAGCAGCAGCGGCACAGGGTGAAGCACTCATGCGGGGTTGAACATTTTTTGTCAATGCAGAGTCACCAAGTCCTGAGGCACATGTGATGGCAGTGCTTCACAGCAATCATAGCTGTTGCAGCCCAGTATGTGCACACTGGGCACAGCAAGCCCTTCCAGATGTCAATCAATCCTGAAGACGACCTGCAAACCCCAAATATGTAGGAATCCATGCTGCCTGGCCATGGCCTCAGCACGCTACAGACACCTCACAGAACAAGTCACCATGCAGGGCGGGTCAATGGGCCTCTGATCAACCCCTCAGTCAACAGCCCAATCAACAACCCAACGCCAGCGTCCAGCCAAAGCAACAACTCGACGTCGAGCCAATCAACAACCCAATGTCTTGCCCGGACAACAACTCAAGTTTAGGCCAACCAACAACCCGTTGCAATGCCTCCACAAAAACCACAACTGCACATGTTGATGCATACTGCCTCGGTGGGCTGGTGCGCCTGGCTGATCGCATAACGGCGCAGGTGCCTCGTACTGAACACAAGGCAACAAGAGCCAGGGGTTGGCCTGGTGGGTGTGAGAGGGGGTACGACTTGTCCTTCCACATAGCATCACCGCTGCCACTTCTCGGCTGCATGGGCAGCTCAGCTGTCCCCGGCAACGGCAAGGACCGCCATCACTCTACTGTTGCTGCTCTTGCTGACACCGCGGCTGGCAGCCCCTCGCTGCTTCCTGTGCTGCTTGCTGTGCTGGTCACTGCCCCGTGCAGCAGCAGCAGCGGCTGTGTCCTGCAGGTGGCTGTTACGTGGGTCAGGCTCCTCTTCCCCCAGAGACACCTCGTCCGAGTCCGACATGTCCTCGTAGGAGTCAGCGTTGTTGTAGCCCTGCCAGTCTGTGTCGTTGTCGTCTGCACACTTCTGGGCTTCAGCAGCGTTGTCTGCGACCATAATGATGCCATACTGGGTGCACAGCTGAGCCAGCTGGTCAAGCAGAGGGAACATCCTGCAGGGACACACCACATCCACAACCAGGCATGATTTTCAGATGGCCGTTTGTGACCTGTGCGCGTGCATCATCCTGTTCAACATCACTGCAGATCAGATCATTCACTGATGTTGGCAACATGCACAACATGACGACAGCCAAGTACGCCAACGAAGGCAAGCAGAAACATCGGCAGCTTTGCGTCAACGCGGGCTGATGGATGGCTCCAGCGCCATGAGCAGGCTGAACAGGCCTTGGCGAGCTGTGTGGCGGCCAACGCAAGCCTCCCCCTGCCAACGCACGCCTTCCCGCCCACCTTTGTGCGACATGCAGCATGTGAGGTCTGCCTGGCGTGCCTTTCTTGGGGCACAGCATGCCCTCCAGCAGCACCCTCTTGACTGCAGCCAGCCCGGGTGTGCCCAGCACCACCAGGCGGGCCCTCAGCCTGTCATCAGCCCCAAGCAGAGACTGCGTGTGCCTACAGCATGTGCAGGTGCCATGGTGCAGGTGCAGCAAGCAATGTGAGACTTGCCAAGGCCGTGGCTTCACATAGCGGGTCCTGCAAGGGCCCTCGTGGCCAGGATGCCATGGCGGCCATTAAAGGCTGTTGGTGAAAGGCTTGCTGTCCACATGTCTGCATGTACTACATCTCTATGTGTCTATTAGTAGTGCCACTTTATACTGCTTTCTTGTGGCTGGCAAACATATCTATGTTGCTTTATGTTTTCCACGATCTTCTCCCAGATCAGAGGCTTGAAGTTGCTCAGCATGCAAGGCAGCACAAGCCTGCAGCAACCACATGCCATTTCAGGTGCGCCCGTTGGGTTGAGCCAATGCCGTGCCAGGCTGGCATAACTGATACCATAACGCAACAAGTACAGCAGGAGTCGTGCTGGACCACCACTGGCAGCACTGTTTGACACTCCCAACTAGTCGAAGCACCCACCTGACCAGGCCTGTCCTCTTGTGCCGCTCACAGGTGTCTGTCCAGGTAAAGGCCCAGAAGCCAGGCAGGCAGAGCAGCTGCTCCACCAGCTTCAGGCCGCTGCAGCTTGGCGGCAGCTGCGCCCGTGTGACAGCACCTGCCAGCGCCCGGGCCGCCTCTATGTCGTTCTTCAGCCTGAGGGCGGCAATGGAGCGGCTGTGGCTCTCCCGGCTGCGTGCATAACGGGCAGCAGGCGGGGCACCAATGAGTGCCATGGCGAGTGACACGTGTGCGCCAATGGCTTCTCTGCAGATGACTCTCTGCCGGTGTATGCTTCAAGCAAGCGTCCAGCTGCGGCTTGCATGCATGCTGTCTGCACCTGAGAACACCTCCACTGTTGACACACGCTATTGCATGTTGACCTGTCTAGGACACTCGTGCTCTCACAATCTCATTACGAGGCAATTGAATGACACTCTCACACTCATTGTACAAGGGAGATGAGGGGGCACTACTAGTCGACACACTCACACGCGTACGCGTGGCACTCTCACACTCTCATCACTAAATGAGACAAAAGGGACACTCTCATGCTCACATGACAGGGGAGATGAAGAGGAACTCGTACAAGTCCCTGTTGTCCATCTTGAGGGCCCTCCTGGTGTCTTTGCGTGGGATGCCCATCCAGTCCAACATCTTGCTTGGCCGCAGCTCCCTGTAGACGTTGGGGACGTCATCAATGTCCCACAACTCAGCCAGGTGGCTGCGGGCCTCAGCCTTGCGTGCCTGCACAGGAACCAGATGGCAGCAAAGCCGGCAGCACGTGTGCCTTCGAAGAAGTCCAGGCAAAGGGTGTACATATGTGTGTGCATGTACGCCACAGCTGCACCACAGAGAGGAGTGGAGCTTACGGGTGGCGCAAGCGGCATGGTTGTATGGCTGCTGTTTTGTGACAAAGCTCCCTGCAGGTACTTGTGCTGTACTCGTATTGTTAGCTCCCGCACCTGCATGTATGCATCAGCAGCGTCCAGCTCTGTTGCACATGTGTACGCCAAGTGCGCCAGCTGCCACCTGCACAGCGCAGCATAGTGCCACAGCAAGATGTGGTGCACACCAGCCCAGTACAGCACACACAATGTTGCTAGCAGCACAGCTTAGCCCACAAGCCTACAGCAGTATCAGTTTGCCGCATATGCACAATGCTAGCTTGTCAACGGTATGCAGCAGCCACGGTATGCCTGTTGGTGCCGCTCGTGCTGACCATACAGTCACAACCGGCGAACACGTTGTCAGCCACAGCAAGTGCAGCCAAAGGCGTCGCAGCCTCTGTATCATTCCTTTGCAGCTGCGCATTCCTTAGCATGCTGTCCCGCACCTGCCCAGGTCCCTGAAAGCATCCCCCAGCCTAACCCATGACTTAGCCACTGTGGGCTGCACAGACACAGACTCATGAGCAGCCAGCATGGCCTGCAAGCAATGCACACACATGCAGGCTGAGGTTGCAGGCTGAGGTAGGTCCATGTTTGCTGCCAACCACAGAGGCTGATTCGGGCATGATCTGTGACGTGGTGCTGTGGTGAGCTGAAGAAGCAGTGGTGAGAAAGCAGTGGGTGAGCTGCGGCATCGCCATACAGCTGCAGTAGGCCCTGAGCCCTACAGGCAGCTTGCCCTTTCTCTGAGAGTACAGCAAGGTGCTCGGTGGAGTGGCCGGCAGGTCCTTCAGCTTAGCACAGCACGGTGCAGGACACACCAGCACCCAGGGAGGTCCAACCCACGAGTGCTCTTGAGACAGACCCATCAATGCTATGCACGCGACTGGTATGCAGTTACTGCTGCACAATTCTGTGTGGTCTCGTGCAGCAGCACGCCCAGTAACAAAAAAGACACAGCACATATGCGCTGAAGCCACGGCTTGACACAGCATCAACAACAGATGCACGACACAAGCGTGCACACCTGGTGTGGGTCCCCCATCTTGAGTGCTGTCAGGGTGATGTTGTTCCACAGGGCATGGTCCTGTGGGTTGTGCCCCACAGCATCATAGTAGTGACCCAGGGCATCAGCCAGGTGCCCCTCCTTGAAGGCAGTGTTGCCAGCCTGACGGTGGGCCAGCGCCAGCGACTCCTCAGCTGCAGCAGGGCAACCCATCAACCGTGCAGCAGTAAGCAAGATGAGTGCAAGCCATGATGTGTCATTGCAACCAGAATGGCAACACGTACTCATATTGGAAAGTACCTACACAGCGGTGTGAGGTAGCCAATGGCAGACAATGGATCGTCCAGGCAGACTTGGAGACATGCAGGCGGTGCGCTGCATGCCTGCCAGCACAAACTCCTGCAAGCTGACAGCCTGCAAGTCTGCCACCTGCAAGCGTTCTGGCTGCAGGCGTGGGATCATATTGTCTGCGCGCACACTGCCTGCAAGCCTACCCCCTGCCACAGATGCCTGCAGCGCAGCAGACCACACCCAGCTCGACAGCTCCGCCCCAGCACACCCCTAGGGGTGTTGCAGCGAGAGCTAGCACTGCTCGCAACCCCTGCGCCCACCCCGCCTCACCCTCAATCTGCTTTTAGAGCTCCTCACTGATAGACATGGCCTTGCTGGATCACAGCATGGACAGCTTGGTGATGGTCATCTGTGGCCCGTTGCTGCCAAACAAGGCGTGGACGGGGAGCCCCGGGCGCTGTGTGCCCTTGAGCTTGCTGATGAGGCCGCCTTGGTGGATAAGAGCCAGCAGCTGGTCCCCATTGCACTCCTGCGTACATGTACACACATACACATACACGCAAGCCATGTGTCAAACACACGCATGAAAACACACATATATTTGCGCTAGCAGGCATGCCATGGCCTCCAAGTTCAATCCACTGTCATATCTGAAATGCAAGACATACGTTCTACAACTTACTAGGGAGAGCGACTACAGCACCATGTGCTTGTGTGTTGCCTAGTCCAGGCAGGGCCAGTCCAAGCAATCTCAGCGCACCTCTATGATGTGGTTGAAGAAGCGGATCAAGTAGTAGTCCACACCACCAGTCTCACCCAAGTGCTGCCCCACCCCATACACTGTCGCCTGCTCCTTCAGGTGCTGCTGGTCCCTCAGCGAGTGGATTGCATCTCCGATGGTGCCCTCATCCCGGCCCTGGGCCTGCATCTGCTTGCGCAGCTTCTCCCGCTGCACCTTGGCCTTCTTTATCTGAGCAGGGGGTGTGCAGGACAACATGAGAGTTTGCCCTACCACATACATATAGCTTACTTGGGAGTGCAGTGGTGGCCAACAGTTTCGTGGTGATGGTGGCGAAGTCGCTGGAGAGAAAGGAGGCAGCCTACACCCACATGTGCTTATATGTGTGGCAGGTGTATAAAGCTGTAGCTACCACACAATTGTGAGCTGTAGGTAGTCTGACCTTGGGTCACGCGGCTGCTGTACCAAAGAGGGGCAGTCGCCTGCAGGCTTGGCCCAGCACTTTGGTTTGGTAACCTTGAGAGTAGAGAGTCTGACCGTCACTCACCGACAGCGCCTGGGGGCATTGGTACATGTTGCAGATTGGCAAGGCCGTATGCTCTGCCAGGTACTTCCCCAGGGCCGGGCACTGGATGACTGCGTTTCCAGCCAAGCTGAGCAGGTCGATTGCAATGGGCTGAATCTGGTCCTTGGTTGTCTCAAACAGCATGCCCCTGTTGTGCAGGGAGTAGCTGCAGCACGCAGGAGGCAGCAGGCAGCAGCAGGCAGCCACAGCAGTGACAGTGAGTTAGGCAATAGGCCTGCTGCAACACAACAACCATTGCTTGGTGAACACTCATGACGGCAGCCGGCATGTACATGCCGCCACACAAGCCACACAAAGACACACCTGCAATCTGGCACTGGCTGACTCAAGTGAGCTGAGGATACATGCTCATGGTTCATAGAGCCCAAGACCTGAACCACAGCAACATGTCTTGGGGGTGATAGACTTTGAAACATGTCCCTTAGTCTCCATACAGCCCAAGGGACTCACTCTACCAAAGGGAAGCTCTGCTCCAGCATCAGTGGCAGTGCCTCTGGCTTGAAGAAGCCCACGCTCTCCATAGCAGTAACGTACGGGACGTAATTGACCATCTCTGCCAGGGCTGAAATGGCGTTCCTGCGTGGCGACCGCCACTTGTGCTCACCAAACTGCCCGTCTTTGGTCTGCATGTCTGCCCCATCAGGTATCTGTGGGGTGCCAGCAAGGAGCAGGATCAGCCTCTCAGGCAGGAGCGACAGCATAACACACCACACCACACCACACCACACCACACCATGCCATGCCACAACACACCATGCACTTGATCTGCCAGCCACCCACTGCTTCATATCTCTAGAGTTGTGGTCACCCACGGCCATTCCAAACCCAAGTCCCACTCACAGGAATGGTTGACATGGCGTAGAGCAGCATGCTGCTTGTATCACTGCTCATGCTGGCTGGCTGGCAAGCCACAAACACCACTTTGATTCTGGAGGCAGATATCGTTGTCCATGCATGCGTACCTCTGCATTTACAACCTTGTCGTAGAGGTGGCGTGAGTCTGCCACACACCCATATGCTGGCCAACCTGTTGTGGCAATCTTGACCAGGGCCTGTACACCACCTGCTGCGACGAACTCCTGCACACGATCGCCGAAGCCAGCAGCCGAGTGCAAGTTCTGGATTATGCCCACCAAGTCCTTTGCTGCAGGGGCAAACAGGACATGCAGCAGGGCAAGGGTGACAGTACTGGCGTGCTATTACAGCAGCTGCACCTGCTGCAGCACAGGGCAAACTGCTGGCCCAGGTGTTGTGAGCCAGCACAACATTCCATCAATAAGAGAAACACTGGCGGAGTGCTGGATATTCAGCAGACCTTGTCACCTTGCAAAATATGCTGGCATTGTACAGGCATGGAGTCTGGCAAGTCACTGCTGGCGGGGGTGCCTGGCTAGTGTGAGCTATTACACCCACACAAGAGATGCACACCAGATGCATAGCATCATAATACACAGAAAACCAAAGCTTCGCACCACTTAAGGCAGCTGGAGACCGCGCAGACCTTGAAAGTCACCAGTGTGATGTTGCCATTTTGGGCCATTGTGTCTGCGTGACACTTGCACTCGCTGTGAAAGTAGTTGGCAACTGTCAGGGCCAGGGCCTGAGGGTTTCATGGGCCAGGGCCAGGGCGCTTTGGCAGGTGGTGAGGGCGTCTGCAGTCTTTGACAAGCACTGTGCTCTTGAGAATCCGAATCTTTGTAGGATGATATATGGTGAAAAGATACATACTGCCATCAATGCACAATAAGTGCACATTCCACGCAGCAAACCCGCATGCATTTGTGCATGGGTCTTCCAACTGGGTCAGCTGACAGCCAAGTATGAGCAAAATCGTACTCCCTCAGTGGACATAAACGAGGTTACAAGCGATGTGGGCCATGCCCAAAGGTGGCACTTTCTGGCATAAACAAAGAGGATGGAGCCCCACAACCCTGTCCGACAAGTGCACTTTGCAACCACTTCCACGAACGCCACACGTCAACATCGCATCGCATGGGTCGCGTGGCCACATGACACAGCGGTCATGACGTGGGGTGCACCTACAGTGCATTGCTTCAGTGGCGGGCCCAGCGCCTGTGGCCTGCCAATTGCACCCCTACTGGCCAACTGCACCACAACGGATAACTGGGTCCCGCGCCCAACCACAACACACTCGCTGTACATCTGCTGGGAAAGCCCCTCCCACAGTCTTCAGCAACTTGCTGCTGAACTACAGGGGGGCACATGTCCTGACGAAAACACAACACACGTGCGAAACGGCTGCGTGCCAAGCACTTGCCACCGCCTGCCAGGCTGGCCACACCAATCAAGCTTGCCCAGAATGGCAGGCACGGTGCAGCTGCCAGCAAAATGTCATTTGTCATCATGACTCACCAGCACCCAAGGTGAGTCGCGAGAAGAGAGTCAGCTGCCAGCCTGTCATCGTACTGTACAAAGGCTGCTGACTGTGATCATTGGTTATGCGCCGCTGCTGCTGGCCGTGCTGG